>SJJU01072772.1:0-54706 GCA_012932125.1 Conopomorpha cramerella | reverse complement strand
TTTTTAGGGTTCCGTACCTCAAAAGGAAAAAACGGAACCCTTATAGGATCACTTTGTTGTCCGTCTGTCCGTCCGTCCGTCCGTCAAGACCCTTTTTCTCAGGAACGCGTGGAGGTATGAAGCTGAAATTTATATCAATTACTCAGGTCTACTGTCCCTTGAAGCTGTGAAAAAAAAATCAAACTTCTAAGCCAATCAAAATATACAGCCGTTTATGCCGCAAATTTTCGACACTTGCAAGGGAATCAAAACCTACAGGGTGCTTCCCGTGAACTCAGAATCTTGAAATATGGTACGAAGCAACGTCTTATAGCATAGATAAAGGAAAAATTACGAAAACCATAAATTTTTAGTTACATCACATAATATTTTTTTTTTAATAATTTTAAACTTACTACCCATTTTCTCATAAACGCGTAGAGGTATTAAATTGAAATTCATACCAAATACTCAGGTCTATAATACCTTTAAGCTTTAACAAAATCAAACTTCTATGTCAACGAAATCAAAAGAAACAGCAATTTAAGCTGCATATTTTGAAACTCGCAAGTACTCGCAAGGGAATCAAAACCTAAAGGGTACTTCCAGTAGACCTAGAATCTTGAAATTTGGCATGAAGCAACGTTTTATAGCACACATAAAGGAAAAATTCCGAAAACCTTAAATTTTTAGTTACATTACAAAATAACGAACTTTGTAAACCTTGCAGGTTTGTACGGAACCCTCGGTGCGCGAGTCCGACTCGCACTTGGCCGGTTTTTTAAAATACAGGGCCACGCTTTTCGCGACACGAATTATTTTCGATAAAAATCACTTGCGACGAATTGTACGTTTTGACTAAAATCTAAACCATAGATCACTAATTTGTCCTCTTCACCTCGAACAGTGACAATGCCTAAAGTATAACTTACGCGAAAAGTGTGCAAAGTAGACCCGGGAGCAAAAAGCAGGCTCAAAGTGAGCTAGAAAGCATCTTGTGTCCTAGACGTAATTATTGATGTGTCGCAATCACATCAAATTCAAATTGAAGAATCTTAGGGTCAGTGGTTAGCTTGTTTAGGACCAATACACTGTAGGGTATGGGTAATTGTTCTTCATATGAAAATATACACATCAAAAGTGTCTAGGGATCAAGAACATTTTTAGCTCTAAAAAATCTAATTTATTTAAATCAAATCTAATCTTCTGGATTGGTCTCCTATCTTATTCCCCATGTCTGTATCAATGACTTATCACCACATTTTGAATAAATTATGAATGAAATCAGTTTTTGTAAAATATATTCTTGATTGCACTCTTCTAAATGTACCTACTGTGTGTATCTACTTCCTTAAAAATATACTTTACGCACGTAAGTTACATAGAATATCTATTAAATAATGCTGGTCTTGACGTAAAGACTGAACTACTATATTCTATTTATAAACAAGTAAATAATATCAAGATTTTATTGACTTCGTGACATTTTCTCTTGTGCCACACTTGTGTTATTCATTCACCTGCTTAGATTAAATAAATTTCGAAATAGTAGTGACGACCCACCTACTATCGAATTTTAGTAAATACGCTTGCGGAACTCAACTAGCTACCCTCTAGTCGATGGTTAGTTCTATGTACCTTATTTGGTGGTATCAAAGACTAAACTTGGCATCTAGAGAAATACATTCTTAAGGAAAATGGGTCACCTTATAGTATATGTATAGTATGTTTTATTTTAAGCGAATTGTACAGTAGTTATATTACTTTATTTTTTTTGTTTTTATTCCTTACTTGTTGACATGCACACAACCTGCCATTTTATTTCCACGTATCTTTAATGTCAACGAAACAGGTAACCTGGAAGATATCGCTTTCAGCGATAAAGTCGTCTTTTGTAACCTTACCACTGTCATTAGTGTCCTTATATGTAATATCTTAGTATACAATAAAGTGTTCATTCATTCATTCATTTACCTTCTGTACAAATAATAGTTCACTTCTATGTAACACCGAACAAACGTTACCAACTACTACACGACTAGATGACTAGATGTTTTGAATGAATAAATTGCTGAATATAGGTACTCTTTATTGCACAATATCTAAAATCTTGGTTGCAAAAGGTGACCTTCTCTCAGAGCGATTTCCTCCAGATGTCAGAGCTTAGTGAACTTAGTTATTAATTTTGTATTCCAGCATGACCTGGCCGTGGGTGACAGGCGCGAAAGCGTAGCAGCCCGTGCTCTGTCGCAGCGTCAGTCCCAGTGGAAGCGCATCATGCTGCTGGTGGTGGCCATCACTGTCCACAACATACCCGAGGGTCTTGCCGTAGGCGTGTCCTTTGGAGCCGCTGTGTCGACGAACGCAACCTCCTTTCATAGTGCCAGGTACGATATCTTCTTTTTTTAACTTTTATGAATGTTACCTCATAACTCTCGACTGGGTGGATGTTTTTTTTTAATTTAAAAGCTGGTGCTTCCTGTCTTGCTCATTTACTGGTTGGGTTCTGATAATGGCATTCATGACAGAACCACAGAAAGTATTAATATTTTACCTTTGGTAAAAAATTTGGCACCTAATTGAAATCAATCGGGTCTTATTGATAATGATCCATATTATCATAGTTCAAGTATAAAAAAACACCTAAAGCAAACCGAGGAAAGGAGATTACAGCAAGTGGTACATTGAATATTCAACACGCGCCGAAACAACCCATCCCGGAGTTTACCTATAAATTAAACAAAAGTCATATTGAAATATTGCCTATGTTATTCAGGGATCATGAAATATTCTGATAGTGAAGTAGAATAGTTTTGGTAAAAAATAGTTTTATGTTTATTCATAACAAACATATAAAAAACCAAAATACTCTTCCGCGCTAGAATATTTGTATAGATTAAATGTTATTTATATTAAGTTCCAAAATGTAGCGTTATCGCTCAAGGAGATTTTTACTAGGTTGAGTCACTGTACATACATACACTCGTGTAACAAAGCAAGAAAGCACCAAGCAGCAGCCCAGTTAAACGCACATACAGTTTTGAAGATACTTTTCAAGAAAGCCCAATTTTCAGACTGGAAACGCAGGCTGAAAATTGGGCTTTTACAATACATTTTGTGCTGTCTCTTTGGGGACACGACCCGGAAACGAAATGATAACAATAAAACTTCTATTTTTTCCAGTAGAATGTCCATGAAAGTGTTATCTTAAATGTCGCGTGTCGGAAGAAATAAATCTGGTAGTTGTCATATCTTTAGCACGTGACACGTCTAATTACGTCTGTATATTGTTGTAGCTATTAATTCGTATTTGCTTGCTTCGTGCAACCATCGGCACAATATGAGATCGGATGCAGTTGTGTGGACAGTATATATATACATATATACTTACATAGATAAGAACAATGGCCTGGATATCTGATTCATCATCGCCGAGTAGAAAAATTATACAGATCACAGTGGCGTGCAATTGGTGAGGCCTATGTCCAGCAGTGGACGAATATGGGCTGATGATGATGATGAGTAGAAAAATAAGTATTTTTTACAAAATAAAATCGTGTCACAATTACATTTAAAAACAATGACATTATTTATTTGTCCAAACTTTCTGCAAATTGAATTACCTGGTAGATATCGCTCAGAGCGACATTTTTTATTTCATACTAGTTGTCTCGGCAAACATTTGTTTTGCCATAGGATATGTATTTATATATTTGTACCCCTTGTATTGGAAGAAATACACCTTTTAAACCTTCCCTGGACTTCCACGCGTGATTCAAGACCAAAATTAGTCAAATCGGCCCAGCCGTTGTCGAGTTTTAGCGAGACTAACGAACATCAATTCATTTATATATAATAGATTTTTATATATTTACTAGCTGTCCCGGCAAACATTTGTTTTGCCGTAATTAGTTACCCCGTGTATTGGAAGAAATACAACTGGTAAAAGTTTAAAAAATAGATAGTAGCCGATTCTCAGACCTACTGAATACGCATATAAAATTTGGTAAAAATCGGTCAAGTCGTTTCGGAGGAGTATGGCAACGAAAACTGTGACACGAGAGAATTTTATATATTAGATTTTTATTTATAAGGCGATCTGCCTTTTTCAATAATTTAAAATTTTTAAGCGACTTTAAAAAACGAGTCTCATTTCGACCGTATTTTTTGTTTGTTCGCGGATAGAATCGTCGATTATGAATCAATTATGATGTTTTTTTTTTCTTGAAAAAAAGTGATGATTACTAACCCGATAAATTAACGGGAACTTTAAAAATGTTATACATGGCCGACCAGTACAGGTTGACCTCGTTAATTTTTCTTTAAAATTATTCATTTATAAATTCAGTAAGTACGTTTATATTTCATCATCATGAGTGCTATTATAGAGGTATAAAGTAAAAAGGTCAATGCAACACGAGCAAATTCTTTGGGCGTTTACAACATTAGGTATGAAGAAAATTAACAGTATATAGTTTATTAAACTCGTATAGTACAGGTGTAGGCTGACTCACGAGAAAAAAAAATAATTTCCACGTGTAACGTTTTTTTAAACGATATATTGGACCTACTTACAAAAATTAAACAGGTAGTTACAAAAACACATTAATATTGATCACTTTTAGGTTCTCCTGCTTTATAAGGAATCTTTTACTTCGAATAAAGTGACAAACATTAATACAGTTTAAGTCGTATACATAGAGCGCTTATTACATACATAAGACAATCCCTAATTTCCTTCTACTCATCTTATTTATTTATTTATTATAATATATGTAATTGGTTACCCGACCTAATAATGCAGTTATTGCTAGATCCTTTTTTGTTGTACTCACGACATAGGCTAACGAAGGTCCTGTGTTTTCTGGGTGAGTAGATAGGTAGGTAACTGTGTTTCGTAAAGACAAGTTACCTATACATAGATATCAATCCTTGGGGGTTACTGTGTCGTAAAAGCCAGTGCACGCCACTGGTGCTTAGTGTTTATCACGGTAGCATCCCGAATTTGAACTTGGATCATCGCTTTTAAAATTTTGTTCCTCCAGTTAGAGATTATCGACAGATATGACTTTATGCATGTAGAAAAGTTATTAGTTGTGTGTGTTGAATTTTTTTTGTATGAGTGTGTTTATATTAACTAGTATCTAGTACTATCTACTTGTATATATTAAAAAGGTGGAAACACCAGAAAAAGTCAGTCAGTTTGGGTCGATATGTTCGTTCGTGGGTCGTATTTATTACAAAAATATTTTTTTTAATTATATTTAATTATTTGATTAATTTGTTCCGGGCCTAAAATAAACCCCATATTTACTGAGGAGACGTGTAAACATCAATGTGAAGGTTGTTGATGACGAACATGAGGGAGTTATTAATAGCCGCTATAAGCCGCTATTTTACATGAACATATACGGATGCAGAGCGAGGCGACTAAAGAGTTTTTTTAAAAAAAAAACTCACAAAAGAGAGATTCGGAAAAAGAACAACAATAGATTAACGTAGTTCCGTCTCTTTCCAAATTTGTTTTTTTTTTTAGAAAACACCTCTATGTAAGAAACATTCTAGAGGAACAGTGATAGGAACCACGCGACAACTGCAGCGGAAGCGGATGCTATACTCTGTATCCTATTTGCGTGCAAACTATCGCAATCGGAAATTACAACGAATGACGAACGTTCGTTTTACGAACGTCCTACTGTTTTGATAGATACTAATGTTAACAAGTATCGTCTTAAAAGAAAAAATAAAATTAAAATAAATACACTTCACGCCTTTAGTCCGAAAAAGAACCGAATTCAACCAATACTACTCGCCCCTGCGATTTTGTAAAGATCCCTCGATTTTTGTTGTCTGTCGTCATCAAACCCTGCCATGGGACCAACTTTGAAATATTTTCTTTCCAACAAATAAAAAAAACCGGCCAAGAGCGAGTCGAACTCGCCAATGAAGGGTTCCGTAGCAGCACTAGCAGCAGGTAGGTAACATAGTAATATACAAGTTTTTGTAGTTCGGTGTAAGTTTTTTCGACGTGTTATCTACTATATCATTTTGACGATTATGATTGATTTATGACGTTTAAAAACAGAACTACTGGCAGATCTCATTCAAACCAATTTTCGTTAGTAGTTTGTATAGTAATACACATCATATATTTTTTTCAGTTTTATCATGCCCGTATTTTAAGTTACGGGGGGCGGGGGACCCACACATTTTACCACTTTGATAGAGTCTCTCGCGCAAACTATTCAATTTAAAAAAAAAATGATATAAGAAACCTCAACATCATTTTCAAATGCCTATTGATACCCACACGTATAGGTTTGATGAACAAAACATTTTTGTGTTTCAGTTCTAATGTTTTCTGATTTTATTTTAAAATCTTAATGCGGTTTGCACAATACATCTACGCACCAAATTTCAATAATGTAACTCTTATAATTTCGGAATAAACTGGCTGTGACATACGGACGGACGGACGGACAGACAGACATGACGAATCTATAAGGGTTCCGACTTTGCCATTTGGCTACGGAACCCTAAAAAAGAGAAACATCAAAATTGGTTCATAAACGACGAAGCGAACACACATAAAAATAATATCCTTTCTATATGTTTTTAATCTATCTGGACTTCTGGAAACTTCAGTAGATTACACAGTTCTGAAAGTAGTAATATTCAATACAAGATATCAATACTTACAATGTAAAACGATGCGCATTGCTGGTTTCGTTACTCTGATTTCACTGTGGTCTTTGGTAAAACAGCGATACACATCGTTTATAGCTGTGATGCCAGAGCGATGCAACTACGAGCCCCCTGGACTGTATTTAATCGATGTACGTATTTATGTATAATGTCGATATGAAATATATAGGCGCAAAAGGAAGTCGCGTCGGGTTCCGAGGCGTATCGGTGCGTGAGTGATGCAGTTTTGTTGGAGATTGCTCTTCTGTTGCTTATGCGTAGATTCAGGCGCTTATAATGATCTTAGAAACGGGGTTCGTCAATATGATCAATTTTTTAAATGGCGAGAATTTGAAAAAAACCATCTCCGTACAAAATGTCATCTCCGGAGGTAATAAATTGTCTATTTTCTATAAAACTTTCTCATTTCCCCGCATTGTCGCTATAGTAAAAGTTGTTCATATTGACGAGCCCAACAACCTTTCTAAGACCATTGCTCGGGATCCTTTTACACTCTGTATGTTCCTGAACATTAAAAATATTTTCTTTTACTCAGCTAGCTCTTCTCGATTGCAAGATATTTAGGTGTGTTGTGTTCACAAAATTATGTCTGTCCCGGAATTTTTGCTCACGACTATTTATTTTATTAGAATTATAAGTAAAACTTCTTACCTATCGTTGTAGGTGTACGTATGTAAGTCTGAGCTACTCTAGTAGTTTTATCACATGCAATAAATTATTTAATCTGGTCACGTTACTCTCCTAATCTATATAGAGCACTCATACAGGGTGATCCGGAAATACCCTGTCCCAAAGTTTCTGTAGGTTAGAGTCCCTGTAGAGTTCAATTAAGCAGGAGTTAATACTCCGCGACGAAAAAAAACAATCGGTCTTCCTATACAAAATCGATCAGCAGATTCCGGGAATTCTGTTAAAATTCACTCTCAGGGTGTTCAAATAATTTTTATGCTACATTTGTTAATATGAATATCAAACACTCACTTATTATAATAAATATAATAATTAAGTACTATTTTCTTAATCGCCTAATCGAAATTGCTGACACAAGCAATTAGCGTACTTTCGAAGCTCGCAAGGAAATCAAATTCTACAAATCAATTATCGTTAACTCGGATCTCGAAAATTTTGGCACAAAGCAACGTCTTACAGCACAGATAAAGGAAAAATTGCGTAAATCATAAATTAGTTCCATTGGAGCCCTCGGAGTTAGTCCGGCACTTCTACGGTTTTTTCGGTAATTAAATCTTAAAAGCGTCAAAAGAAGTGGAGTAGATACAAAGCTGTAATATTGATGAATCATTGACCACTTTCGTCCTTTTTATTTTGTCGTGTAAAAATTAAAAAAAATACCACCAACAAATTTCGTCACTTTTGTTACCATGTTATATGTATGCTGCTGGTGTTTTTTTTTTCTTTATGTAAATTGACATTATCACGGTTGAAATCACAAAACCTTCGCTAGTATTAACTAATTAGGAGATTGGTTCTATGATCGTCGAGTATGTTAGCCTTGATTCATATAAACTCTTATCGTTTTTACTGCTTTATGGGTCATAAAAACTAATCTCCTAAATTACTCAGAGACGCGACTTGAATTCCGTCGCAAATTTTTTAGTACTTGACAAACAGCGCCATCTAACTAAAATTGCGATAACTTCGTGCGATGACTTTAAAACATGATGCGCAGGCGTTCTAGTTTGGTTCGGTTCTGTTGCGATCGTAGATTTTCTACCGTATTGTTGTCCAATTCGTTAGATGGCGCCACTTTACAGAAATATGGAGAAAAAAACTTCAGTGCATTTATTTCTAGATATACTAGGAGGTATGAATTCGAAACGCCCAGTCTATTAATCACGTGAAATAAAATTTGTCAACTGCTCGGATGTATCGAATTTATTGTACAGCGTCTAACGCATACGGAATAACTTCAAAAAACTTATTAGATTGTATCTAAGAATTTGGTAGTCGGTATGTCTTAGTTTAACGTCAATCGTGATTTGTTGCCGCGTACGAGTTAGTTATGAGTTCCCTGATAATATCTATGTGAGGTCGGTGAGCATGGAGGGCGCCATGTTGTGACGTCACCGGCGGACTAGGAGACGGAAGGAACGCGGGCACCGTTGGCCGGCGGCGACGGCGGTGGCGGCGGCGGCGCAGGAATTTCATTGATAACTGCGCCGGCTACGGGGATGCAACTAGCTGGAGCCGCTAGTCCACATGCTCTGGTCTATTTATATAGGACCCGTTCGCTTTGTGGACACGTCATTTGTTCACGTCAAATTGCTTCACAATTACACGAGTTGCGAAATTAAGTAACTTTAGCAGAAAGGTCTAGGCGCTGAGAAATATTATAATTCTGAGATCATACGTGTTGTACAGACATCCGTTCCGATGTCAAATGTACTGAAAATGTATTAGGACATAAATGTTCCAATTGTGTTTTATTTTTGGAAATTATCCGAGGGATTGGATATCGGATAGGAATTCTTTGGATTTTCACGGTTATATTTAGTGTTAGTGTCGGCGAGTTCGTAAAAATGCGAATTAGCACATTCTTCGTCAATCGTTAGTGGCGGCGGTCGGCGGACGCCCGGACGCCTACGTCCGTCGCCCCGGCTTCCCTTCCATTGTTCTGCCGTTTGTCACTCCGCCATAATGTCACACTTGTACTCGCAAATTTTGCTACTTCGACAATTATATTTTCTTTACAATTTACATCTCGCTTCGTACGATCATTTCCCTAGGACAAATATTGTGAATTCTTCGACCAGGTCCTAATATGTAACTATGTATATTTTTTTGTTTGAACCGAATTTATTCCAGCTGATTTCCTTTTCACTTGATTTTTACTGAATACAGATGACGCTTCTATGAAGATTTCAGTATTTTATGTTATTAATTATAATTATGTAGAGATATTATATCCATAGCTGTTCACTTATCTGCGCCAAGTTCGTGCAGACGGCCCGATATCTGGTGTTAATACGTTGTGACATTCCTGATATTTGGCGCCTAATAATTTATTGCCAATTGACATCCAGACCGCTCCGCTCGGTGGCGTGTGAATTGGGCACCGTGTTCCTGGCGCTTGTTACATGCACGCGGCATGGCCGAAGGTCCCAGACGCTTAGCCGGCGAATTGTTTGTGTTTATTAGCGGAATCAGTGTATTGAGCCAAATCGCGTGTCGAGCGTCGGCGGCGGCGGCGCGGGGCCCGTACGTTGACCCGCGCCCGCCTTTCCTACACAATGTCTACAAGAACGCTAGGCCAGCACCGTTCATCTATACACACGCCAATATATATTTATGATTAATACTCATCACAATACAATCCAAAAATAGTACTAAAACAAAGTTATGAATATTAAAAACGTGCCTAGTTGAAAAAAGACACTGAAAATTCTCGCCGCCGTGTCATTGGGGGGTAACCTTGGAGTTTCGCGATGTCTGCGAGGCGTGGGTGCCTCTCAGCTCGACGTAGGTACCTAACCGACCTATACGTATGTGCTAAACGGCTGTGTACGTCGGTACTTGTCGTTGCGACGGTTAGGTGCTTACTCAGATTTTTCACGTAACTACTGATGTATGTATCTATTAGAATGTCTCGACGAGACACTTGGCTGGCTCTATGAAAGACATATGCATTTTACTCCCTGTGAATTTAAGTATTTGCTAAATATTACCAAATTCATTACAGTAAATAAATAAAATTCTAAATCAGCAAAATGTTTTTAAATAGTATCTTATACCGCCCATCCCAGCACATGCAAGGGTACCTCAACGCAGCGCTTCGATTGATTCATTCGCACCAAAAGTGGCGAGTTAAGATTTCGCACTCTTTTTTTTCGGCACCCAGGGGGGTGTTGCCGGAGTTGAAAAATCGAAAACAATATCTGGAACGGCGCGACCAGCCAACGCCCCGGGACATGGTTAACGAGATAACAGTCGGCGTTCCCTTTGTTCCTTCACCTTATGCAGATTATCCTTGCGGCCAAACGGGCCGGCGTTCCTGTGTAATTACTCGGAAAGTGATTAGAAAAAGCGAAATCTCGTTTGTGCGCCGTCGTCCTCGGCAGTAGGTGGTTAGTTAGTTAGGTACGTCGATTGTTTACGAGATATGATATGCTCGATTTAACAATGTAGTTATCGGTCGTCTGGGAGCGCGAGGCGTGTAATGCGCCGGTGGCTTTGGTGGCGCGGGTGGCGCCCCCGCTCGTCTGCTCGGGGCAGTTATTATGCAGATTCGCGTTTGCGCGGGAATGTGTACAAATATCGCGGCGAGGTCCTCGGGGCGCCGGCGCCGGCCGTAATTTCCCCCGCCCGCCGCGCTCCGCCGCCGCCGCCGCCGCAAGAATTTTTCGGAGCGAAACCCTTTGGCCGGACCGCTCGCGATGATGCGAAAATAAGAGCATTCTCATTCCACCCGCAACTTGTTTAACAAGCTTTTTAACAGAACCGGAACGTTTACTCCTCGTTTTTCGTGTGTTGATAAATGAAACACTTTAAAATGTAATATCGTATTCGCTAACTTGTAGGAGATATAATACTTAAACAATTTCAGAAAATTATATGGATCTAAACTGCTTATTGCTAATTCTTTACATCTGCTTAAAAGCTAGTTGAAATTGGGGACCATTATTTTGCTGAATCTTTTACGGACCTCAGGAGTTACCTACATTAAAATGTAGTGTATTTATGAGAAAAAATGCACATAAAAAAGCAATCTAAAAATTATTTCGCAACGTTTCACTTTATAACGATTAAAAGATATACAAGAAACTCTTCATATTTTAGTAGCTAGCAACTTATCTTATAGGTACTTGTCCAGTTCTGTTTGTACGGTGGTCTTAGTGGAAAGAAAGCATTCATATCTATTTTCACGACTGACTTCAAGATATTCGAAGTTCAAACAACTTTGACAAATACTGTTCATCGATACATGTACTAGGTGTTACACAGAAAACCATGTTCCAGTGAAGAAAATATTCCAATATAACCAATCGAACTAAATAAACGCCTGAACAGGTTCAACGTGTGAACAAACAGAAGAACCAGGCGTTCGGTTAAACAACAAGACTTGAACTGGTGTCGTGTTAAGTTCAGTATAAGTCATAAAGTTTACTGAAATGTTTAGCAGATGATGTCACTATTCTATATGGTGCAGTATTTGTTGAACTAGACCGGATATTGTTGGGTGCACTCGACCCCATATAACGTGACTTTACATCAACTACTCACTACAGCGACAGAAAGCCGTTAGTGTTCCGACTGCAAATATTTCGTTAGTATCATATAATTTATAATCTTAAGCTTAAGTAGGCAAAGACTATGTAGATTATAGCACGTAGGTAGGCGGAAAATGTAAAGGTACCTCTGTCTTACCTGTTATGCTCGATGGGTTTCCCATTAGTTACTATTCTTAATGTACCGTATATCCTGTAAAGTATATTGAATTTGCAAACATTTTTGGCCATTTTAGCTCACCGCCAGTAAACTGTAAATTATTACGTTAATATATTGTAATTTTCACGAACAGCTCGTAGCTGAAAGCATGGATCGTTTGCATGCATGTGGGGGGAGGCCGGGGGCTGCAGGAATGCGCGCGCGACGCGCGGCCCCGTGCGTCCGGCCGCATTCCTCCGAAGCCTGCCCCGCGCGCTCTGAGCCCCCTCTCCACCCCGCCCCGCTCCCACCTCGGGCCCCCTCCCCAACAACTTCTGCCGCTTTCCCGACCACGAACGAGTTCAGGACTTTTCATACTAGATGTCGCTTGCCTCAAGTTTTCGCAAAAAATCGCCTTCTCAGCTCAAAAAACGTTAGCACATCTCCTTATGTAACCGACAAAAAGCTATTGCCATTTGCATCCTTATTCTTCTTCTTGGCCCAAAAACGTCGGCGAATATCAAACAGCGTTTGTTTCATAACAGTTCGCTAATAAGATCGAAGAATGTCTTCAACAGTTACGCAGCCGATGATCGCGTTGCCAAATACCGATTGGGTACGAAAAGTCATTGGAGAGCTAGATGAAGCGCGGCGGTTATGTAGGATGGCGCATGACCCCTGCGGAATGCGCCACGTGCCCTGCTCTATGGAATGCACAACTGTTTGTTTTCACATTTTCTTTCCTCCTTGTTGGCCAACACAAACAATATGTTTCGTACTATTCCATAACGAATTCTCGGCAAACGCGATACTTTCTAAAACAGCTTACATTACGCATTCTAGTTTTTTTCACCTCTCTTTTCTTTTTTGTTTTTACCCACTAACTTGGATTCTTGCTTGGAATGCACAACTATTGATGAATCGGCGCTTTTTATTCTGTTACCGTTTCTTGCACTAATTGTTTGACACCAGACTGTTTTGAACTCTTAATATTCGAGCTTTCTACGACATTCCAAATTCTACACGAACAAGATTTTTAGAACGCACGCGCGTCCAATATTTCTATCGATTCCGAGAAATGGAGTGCGTGTTTCTTTTTCGATCAAAATGTAGAGCAAGTCGTTTGTCCTTTCGTCCAGGATGGGCAACGGGTCCGTCCGTCCGGCCGCTATAAACGGTGTTCTCCGGAAGATGCGTCCATGACTTTACGACTTCCGCTGCGCCGGCGCCAGTTATAATTAGCAATTGGAATTACATAGTTTATGGTGCAATAAGAAGGAGTGATGCGACGTGAGCAGATCCAATCGGACTTCGCGGTCGTTAAAGACAATTCAATGGTGTTAGAAACTGTACTTGGTTCGCGAGCTTTAATCGTAAAATCGTACATTAATAGTCATATTCGTAGGATTTATTTATCGTAAATAAGACATAATATTGCTTTGTATCAAGCAATAACAAAACTTTTTGTTTTTGTTGATCGAAAGCGATTCCGTTTCTCAGACTATATTGGTAATTTGCCATTTGTCCTGTCATTTGGCACTGGGCGACAAAATACGTCTAGTCTGAAATCTCGACTGTAGGTGATTATTACCTATACGTGGCCCTCACGTAACGCGCGCGTCACTCGTCTCCGGACGTCACCCGGTCTAATTGCCGACAACCACGCAAAAATAAAAACAACGTAGGCAGGTACCTACTGACGTACATGAAAAAGTGTTTCGTAACATTGCGCCCTAATGTGACAATGCTATAGTCCCGACTAATGCTTTGTGTACACTCTATTTTCAATCATAATACACCTTGGATTAAATAGAGGATTCTATTACTGTAGGTCATAGTTTTAAAGGCATTGATTAATATGCAAGTTTTAAGATTCTGAATATATTTTTCTGAAACAAGCTGAATTTTAAATGAAATTAAATATGTTCATTCACTAAGTACATGATCGTCCACCTTCATAGTAGGCGATCAAAGAGATTTAAGGTGCGAATTATGGAACTTGTGTTTCAGTAGGCATCGGAAACAATATAGAATTTGATATCTATCGATTGCATGAAATCTTATTTTCTAACTTTTTTTACTAATAATAAAAGATACAGTAGAGTGAGTAACTTATTTACTGTTTTGTACTTTTTTACGTTTGAAATTACCTTGACGTGTGCAAAAGACAAAACATTGTCTTATAATGATGTATAACTTTTGTCAGCGTCTGTGGTCCAGTTCGGATCCTTGACTTGTAACCGGGAGGTCCCGGGTTCGAGTCCGGCTACTGGACGTGTACCAATGGGACTCTTTTTCAGAGCCTATGTACGCAACGCAACGCTCGTACGGTGAAGGACACATCGTGATGAAACCCGCACACCACAAGGTGTGTGAACCCTATAACGGCGATGGGCTCACCCCCTGTCACGTATGTGAAATGTAACGTTTTTACAACTTACAATGTATATTTGCCAACATAATTATACTACATGGCGCCACGTCCACTAATAATATAACACCGATTGCAATATAATTATATTATTTACGTCTACAGATACTTTTAGATTAGTTGCACTTTCTATGTTAAGTACATTTTTTTCCTCATTGTTTGCATTATGCACGTACCAGAGTGGTGTAATACGGGGAAAACAGACACCTACACGCGCGTTCGCATCGTACCAATAGGTTTTTTGCATAGAAATCCCAGAATTGCAGCGAACGCGGATACCGTCAAGCCGATAACAATGCCAGCCTATGGAATGTCGTACAGACTGGTAGATCAAAATACTCGCGAAATCGTCGGCACAATATGAACGCTTTTTGACGTGTTTCGATTCTTAACTTCATACCCTGAACCTTTTCACCACTGGATGGTTAATTTAGTTTTTTCCTGGTTACGAATTCTATTCCCAATACCATTCGGCGTGTCTTTCCGGGAAAAGTGAAGCGGAAATTTAGGGGTTATATATTATTATGATCGGAGGAAGCCCCCTATGTAGGAAATAGGGGCTTTGGGTTAGAAGCGTTGAATAAGAAGAAGTTGATATTTCTTAACAAAATAAAAAAATACTCACTTCACGCCTTTCAATACAAAATCGGGGTAAATTGTAGGTAGACTTGCTAATCAAAGTAGTTCACCAAGCGTATTTAATCTAACGTGAAAAAAGTGAGCCCGTCGCCGTTTCTTAACAAAATAATTAATAATTATGCTTTAGACATTATTTCACTGTCGCGAATCCTTATAATATTCAAATACCGTACCTTTTTTTTCACGGGTAAAGCGTAGCAGTTAATGAGGCTTGTTAAACTCTAAAATAGAAATAAGGCATATGTTATTTCGTTCAAGGGTAAAATTTGGAAAACTTTTTTTTCTTCAGAGAAACACCGAGCATATCCCTTTCCATAGCACGCTGTGCGACTTTCAGCTTGTGGGCCAGCCATTCCGTCAGTGTTCACGTCTCGGCTCCTCAAGTCTTGACATCAGCTATCATCAGTCTGAAGACAAAAGTCTTCAGGCACTGTGGGATAGCTGATGTTAAGACTCGACGTAACTTTTCCCAAAAGTTGCCCAACCCAGCTGAATACTTATTATTTCTTTTAATTCTTATAGTTAACTTTAATATAATAATTAACACTTTCATCCTCTTGATTATCGGTAACAAATGGCAGTTTCTTTCCGGTTCTTCTGACTAGTTTGACGATTATTTCTGTACTATGAAGTGTATTCAATCCCAAATCGGGGCCCGCGGCTAAGCGAACACCCACAGTTCACTAAGCGTTTTTGTAATTTATCGATTGTAGAAAATTAATTCACGAAATTAATCGATATTCATTCATATTTCGATAAGTGTCCCTTTAATTTCAATGGCAAATTGAACAGGATCCATTTAATAAAGCTGTGATGAACGTCAGTTTCAATACATTTTGGTTGGGGTTTTGTGGTATTGTATAATTAATATGGTTATATTACAACAACGATGGGATCGAACAATTGCTGCTATCCTTTTTCCAAACACATCTCTGGTTAGCTGTAAGGATTCTTAAATATAGATTCCACATGTCCCAGGTTACTTTCAGCCTGATAAAAGCCTATTTAATGGTGTATCGTCAACATAAAAAAAGGAAATGGGCTATTCAGTCTGAAGGTCTTCAAGTCGCGGGTGAATAGGTACCTAATGAACTTAGTGTGCTCCATCGTAGACCACATCGCTGCTTAACATCAGACAGGATGGTGGTCAAACGCTTGTTCATTGTGATAAAAAAAAGAAAAAAAAAGGTTGTCTTTTGTATAATACCGAAAATGAATCGAGCTGCTGATACTAGATTGACACCTAAAAGGGCCACCCTGTATAACCACAAATCGTCCAATCATCACTAAAAACAGTGAACAGGTACGTGTAAGTAAAATAGCTTTCTCATTTCGGCCACCAAGAAAACAAACGAATTACAATTCTATTGTGACACCTACCACTTGATGTTTCGAGTATGCTCGACGCACGAGTCGGTACTTTATTTGAGAGGTGCGCGTGCGTCGCCATTGTTTTTAAAACACAACAGGTGGCACGTGACAGCTCGCTTTCTTGAACCCTCGAACGATACATTTTTAAGGAGCTTAATATTGTTTCTGCAGTATAAACGTAACTTAAGGTAAATTTAACACACATTCATTTTCACGAGTACGTATATTTTGTGGAAGAAATTGGCATAATTTGTACCTATCTCCTAGGAGAGACTGTAAGCTAGTTAGCGGATTCCTCGATTTGAAATAGGAAGTTGTTGGCTGAAACCGGCTTTACCCTACGCAATGCTCTCCTGGGTGTGCGAACCCAAAACCACCAATCGGTTTACCACCCGTTGTTGGTTTAACTCATTTTACATCATTTCTTTAGCAAGTGCCTCGATAAAATGTTTCTGAGATATTGGTGAGTGTTTTGTTAAATTTTTCTCGTCATACGTCAGGACACCACGAGTCTGTTTGAATGGACGAACCCATTTCGAGGTGGAGCATACAGGGCCTCGTCGCTTGTTCGGTGGGGCCTGAAGAATGTCCTCTGGGTGACAAGGACCCACCATGCGATAGATGAAGGCCATCGGGGGGGTTTTAGTCAATAGATGTCTGGGGCTTCCTCCTAGCAGCAGGGTGTCCATGAGAATTTCCCCCTCGTCAACAAAAAAATAAATGGGAAGGATACCATGGGGTTTTAACCGGTAATAGTCCCGGTTGAACCACCACTACCTATTATTGCTATTAATGATAGGAATATTGTGATCAATACTCGTATCTAAGGACAAGGGTTTTTGCATGTATGTATGACGTTTTTCCATACGAGTATGTTAATGTATCTTGTACATTAATTTCCACTGATTCATGTCAAGAATGTCCGGATACGATTCATTCAGTTATATGGACACGTTTAACATAATATGACTCAAACGATTTATAATACAAAAAGCGTAATATCTATGCGTTTAAAATATTTGCATGTATAAAATGTTAATGGTGAATAATCGACTAAACAATAATATAGCGAAATACCACTGTGATGATTAATACACTATGTATTTATTTACTAAGAGTAAAATATAATCACGTTCTGGCTCCAAAAAAATGTGGCTCCATCGTACATTTATTCTAAATAGAAATAGGGATTTCTAAAACGAGTAAAAGAATAGCCCTACCTCTTCAGTAGCGCGAATAAAATACGCTTTTCCATACCTCCGAAATGGGCTCCCTGATTACATCCTTTAGAAGATACCTTTTGTAATATTTATCCAGAGATCATAATCCTCAACAGTACATTAATAAATTAGAGGGTTTGTAACATTTGTACCTAAGCTTTCAATACACGCAAGTCGTATCCTACGAGAAGTTTCCAACGCTAAGGAATTCAACTAGAATCTCCACGCCACCGCCTCTAGCGTCGTCCACGTCGACGTATGAATGAATGAGTAATAGGTACGCGTTTTCTGATGCAGGATTTCCGCTCTGAGATCTATGAATTAGTGCGTTTGCTCTCGGTGCACTCTGACGCGATCTGGCGGTTGCCATATTTTATACACGTTGAGCTTTTTACAAACCAATTTCTATACAAAACAAGTCCAAGTAAAGGCGATATGTATGCTTGCCTTTTCCGTTAGTTCTCCAATGCGCGATCTTTCGCGAGAAGCCATCAAGTGAAGTTTTTCTTTTTCTTTTACATACACTAACTGTAACTAAACACTCGGATAATGGACATGGGACTTATGCGAGGCGATTGTCACTTATTTATGTCGGAGATGCGATGTGTCGGAATCGGTAGTGATGTGGATCAATTATCTCTTTTTGCTTATTTAGATAAGAGGTTCATCAAAACGTACGGTCGGTCAAGAAATCTATCAATGATCACAATTCTTGTGTCACTAAAACATCAATAAGGTAGAGAGCTATGTCGTGACAGGTAGAAAATGAACCTTAATGTCGAATACTTACCATTCATATGACTTTCAACATTAGGGTGGTAGACCAGATTCTTAGCCGATTGTGCCTGAAATTTGTCGTTAGAAAATGTTGGTGCTTTTTATATCTGAAGTGTTTTATCCTTTAAATCAAATCGGTTGTTTAACAGTCATACCATTCATCTTTGACTAGCCAATACAATTAAGGTTAAGAGTTTCTACCGGTACACTAATGAAATATTATGTCAGCACGCGTTTCATAAATAAAACATATAATTATAGTAATTTGATGTTTTCCATTACCTGTCGTCGAAGAGTAGATAATACTTTAAAAAATAAGAGCATATTTTTCGTCCAAACACATTTCTCGCTGCAAGATGGTACATAATTGAAGAGTTGTTTACCATCGTACTGTTAAGGAACAAGCCGCATTATACTATAATAAGATGTTATAAGCCGGATGTGATAATTTTGAGTTGAAAACCCACAAGTACGTAGGACATTTTCATTTACCTTTTTTTTCACCATGAACATAACAATAAAGTTTCAACGTTTCAAATTAAACATATTATAAAGCGTGCTAGGTAAATGGCAGTTAATCTAATGGCTGTGTACCGGCTAAGCAACAGTGCATTCCGCAAGGTAGTAGGAGCGTTTATCCGCCTGCTAATTAGGTGCGACTATGTCGTGCCCCATTCATAAGTCGAGCTCGAGCCTACTGACAGCGATTATCGGAAAATGCGGCCGACCACGGCTGCGGCTGCGGTACTCGGTGAGTCACCTGGAAACGCCGCGGATGGTGAAACTGAACACGTTACAAGTTACAACATTCTTTCACTGAAGTACAAACCCCAGTAAGACGTGACCAATTTGAAAGCTAATCTGCCCTCAAGAGTCACTATCAGTTAACATCCTGTTATATAAAGTCATTTTCTTCATTTCTCCAACGCTGTTCTTGGTTTCACCACCATCTAGTTTCATTTTCTATACTTTTTGTCTTATTTTTCACTTCTGCGTAACTTTTTTGACACTTTATATCTAGTGTAGTAAAGTATAGCTGGCTGGGCATCACCTTGCTGCCATTGGCGCAAAGGTATTGGCGAACACCGTACCAATGTGACGTTATTCATCTCTGTCGTCAATTCTGTATTGCTTTTGCATGTGTTTATGAGCAAGTCTCTGAGGTTGATTTCTCGCTAAATACTATACGGAATGAACACTTTTGAGCGCTGTTAGACTCCTGTTAGTCAGGAGATTGCACAGCGCAACTGACGGACCGGTCCAGGACACGTGGTAGCGTACAGAAGACGCTGCGGGCACGAGGGCTGTGTTGGGCGATTCAGCTATTGTTGTGGGGTTTCTTAAGATAAGGAAGGAGAGCTCAAAGAAGAATTTAGAGTTTGAAGATTTGGATTACAGTACATAGTTAAATGCTTCCATTAATGTGCTCCTTTAATTAATCCCTTTTTCAAGTAATCTAAATCACATCACAGAGTTGAGTCCGAGAGTATGTCAATGTCGATTTTGTTCCGCACATCTGCATATCATTTGTAATAAAGGCATCCTAAATTTGTTGTTTAGACCCAATAGCGGCAATAATCGTGTATTCCGCTTACGTAGCTCTTAATACCGAGTTAGTCACCTGATCGAAAAAGATCTGAAAGTTATTTCTGTATGTTGTGACATGCAATTTATAAAACATTGCCATTTTGTATACATTTGCATTTCAAAATACGTATATAACTATAAACAATGCAAAACCAGTAAGCGCGAAACAAGAATGCGTATTTGTTGATTCTAAATTGATACTTAAGTATACATTTAAATACGAAAATATTGTCAATGTTTATTGGTTTTGAAAAATGTTAATCCTACATCCAGCTCAAGCGGCGATTACCAACGCAAATGCGACAGCCACCCAGCCTACTCAAGATTCCACCTGCCTCGGAAAATGCCAATGGTGACTAAGCTGTGGGCCGCGCAAGGAATTCTGCAACCTTAGAAAATTCACTGGCGCCTCGACACACGACCAGTTTAACTTGACATCTCGTAGCCGTACAGATTGAATCGATCGATTGATTTCCAATATTGTATTTCCCATTTACTAGTGTCAAGCGAGTTGGAATGTTCATGTTGTCTTCCTTGTCAAGGGCGTTTCATATGTCTTTAGTCTCGTGGAGGTTTGTGTAAGTCGAACAGTCCGCGCCAGTGTGTCACTCCATGATGTCATATGGCTGATTGAACTGGTGACGTTATTTACAATTTAACTGCCGCAATATAGTGCCCATTAAACTTCTCCTGCCTGTCCTGGCTCAGTTCTCGGAATAGGGAGTGCTTGGCAGGCAAAAGACTTCTGACATCCTGTTCAATATTCATACAGTGTAAAGGCGAACGATTTGCGCGCATTGACACGATCGTAATGTAACGCTTTAACTGCCAATTTGTTGGATTATGGAACAAACAATAAGTGAACGCAGCACCGGGCCCCGGGGCCCTTCGGGGTGTTATACGAGCTACGACAGGACGGCGTGGTGGGAGCTTTGTGAGGCTCCTTGTACCACTCTGGATTGCCATAGAGAAAGAGAGAGATGTAACGGCGCTGTGATGGCTTGGAATATAAAACAAATAATGTTTCTCCAGTTCCCTGTAGGTGCTTAAGGTATTCATTATAAGCTAGACCAAATTGCTGAGGCTAAAAGTCTAAAAAGAAAGGTGGAGCTTTTCCAGTAGGATTATAAAAAGAAATATTGATGGTAAAGTGATTCGTTTCATTTTACTATTATCGTCCATATTCATTGATCGAAGTACGTTCTGACTATAATAATTTAATAAAGAAACAAATTTATTATTTATCCTAGGTAACATAAAAGCTTTCTAATAATGTTTCAATAAGATTTTTCGTAATGACTGGTGTTTGATTATCATATTTTCCACCATAGAGAATTCTGTTAAAGCCAAAATCTATAGCGGCATCCAGAATAGACAAGAGCTCAAAGACTACTTGCGTTAGATTCTGGGGACACTTTGGCTTCTTTCTTGGAACCCATCAAGCAATTAAACTAAATATGGCATAGAATTAAGAGGAATGTGAGGATGTATGCATCAATTTCGTGAAACAATTTGCTACCATTCAGCGCCACATACTGCATGAAAACTATCCTCCGACGTACATCCTAAGTTCTTCATGTCGGATGAAAAAGAAAATGTAGCAATATCTATAAATACCCGAAGTGTCTCCCGCTCGGTGATATAACATGGAGTAATGTACCGTCGCCGACTGTCTGGCGCGGCCGATGCCCGAGGAGCTGGGGGCCTACTGCACTGCAAACTGGACTTTTTAATGTTAAAATATTTAAAATACCCCCGGGATTTACTACCCTATGCTGTTATGGCTGTTAGGGATTCATATCATGCATTGGTGTTATGCATTCAAGAAGTATCCAGACGCACAAACAGAATATGCCTTAGCTCATAACTAAAACATTGATTAGGTGTTGTCGGAGGTGGAAATCGAACCTGCGACGTAGTTTTAGATAGCCTTGACCACTAGTCTCTCTCTATCTTGACCCTTTTAATAATCCTGTCCTGGTCTGGGGCGTTAAAATGGTGATATTTTTCTTCTTACGTTAGGAACTCGTGTCCTTACCTACCTCGGTAGAAGTTAGTCATTTAACAATAATTTCACCCACTGTTGGATATAACCATATAAGAACGCAATGTCTTACGGAGGGCCGTAGATCGTAGTCCAGAGGATAGGAGTGCAACTGTCCCTATTACTTTTTATCCGTTTAAACTCCAATAGACACAGTTTCTGTATTGCACAAGGATTATTGAAATGTACATGTAAAGATTTTTTTTCGAGTTTGAATAGATTAACATAAAATTGACGATTTTTAATAAAAAGGTGCCAAGAAGTCATTCTAAACCGGTGAGCAGAATGGGGAAGAAGCGAGAGTTGTACGATATGACCGTGATGGTCATGGTCATACTATTTTCTCTCTCTGTCGCTATGGAGGAAATCTGTGACGAATTTACGATAAGCGTCGTTTTCCCGAAATTGCAGCGTACATTAGCCCCTCTCTATTGTCAAACCGGGACACCGTCTGACCGTGTTTACATTCCGACAATTATTCTCTTAAATATTAGCAGAATTGTGCCAATCCGACGCCCTTGTCTAAATATAAACTTTGTGGAATATATCGATCGCGGACTAACACTCTCGGCACTCTTTCTCTCGAATATTTATTTTAAATCGCAACTATAAAATTGTTTTGTTTATATTTTGTCTGTGTGTACTTACTACTGACTTATAAAACTTGTGAGCTTTTTAGCATTTGGGGGATAAAGTTTGGGAATTTAATATTTAATTGCCTTAGACTTCGAGGTCAAAATAGACTGCAGGATAAATATTTTCCAGTATCGTTTTAGATAATTTTGATGCCTAAGGAGAGCTCGTAAATACAATGAATACAAAAGTTTATTTCGATCAGAATATTGTAATTTATTGTGGTGTGAAAGTTTCCTTGACTCTGACATGTCTAGCCGCTATTAATCTGGATTCTTTTCATATACCTAGACACAAGTCGCACGAAATGATCGCATATGCGAAGAACTCTAATTACTGAATTCTCTGTAACCTAAACGGGTTCAGAAAAAGTGTTTTATTGTGAAGGTCGATATGTCCGGTCTCGAATAGATTAATGGTTGTAAGTACTTACATTCTCTGTCATAGTCTTAGATGCAGACGTTTAAAACATTTTTAATGACTCGTTGTTTATTTCTCTCGTGGTAACAGTAGTTGGAAAATGAAAGCGATGAAGATTTCGTCTGGAATCGTAATTGATGCGCAGTATTTGCTCTTGCAACGTAACGAATGATATATTTTCAGGGAAAGTTCCATTTCGGTTATTTTGTATCTGAGAAAATACTTTTAAATACAACGGATTTGTGTATTTGGATTGAGCGTCTGTGGCCTAGTAATTGGACTCGCAAAAGGGAGGTTCAAGTTGCAAGCTTCAAGCTGTGTTAGACGTTAGCCGGTGAAGGAAAACATCGTGATATCACATAGTAGAAGTTGTGTGATCCCTATACCGGCGATAGGCTCACCCCCTATCACATTGGGTTACATATCCATGGAAAATCATGGGTTTTTGCTTGGCAAGTGCCTCCGCCTTTCCCGCCTTGGAAAGTATCATTAATATAATATTTTTGGATATGTAGTCACGGATAAATAGGTATCTAATGAACAAGTGTGCTCTATCGTAGACCTGCTTAACATCAGGCACAATGGTGGTCAAATGCTTGTTCACTGAGCAATAAAAAAGGTAGCGTTTACTATCTACTAAAAGTAGATTCACCACAGTTCAGGAATGCTATGCTATTCACTTATATCCTACTAGAAGTACTCAGAAATTCCATTCGCGTAGTTTTATTTGTCCTGATTCGTCATTTTCGAAAAATAACATTTTTCGAACTCGTCACCGATTCGTCATCGTCCAAGATTTGTTTCAAATGTATTTTAACGAATAAGTATAGGAAGACTACTCACTATAGCTAGTTATTAGGTATAATTTTGAATTTTGAAAAGTAATTATGAAAGCTCTTTTTCGCGAGTGTACAGTGACGAATCTTAAATCTAAGCCTTCGGCCGCGCGCCGATTATCGGTGACGATTTTCTCGGATGACATTGTTCCATATTTATGGGCCGATATTGTTTATTTTTTGTTGGAAAGGAGACATACCAAGGAGATATGCCATAAGCTGTGGTAGTGGTAACCCAGAGAAATTGAAAATTTTCTTTAAATCCTTTATTTATCAGACCGGTATTACATATTAAATTCATAATTTTCGATTTGTTGCATTTAAAATGCAAGAGCAAATTTTTTATTATTCTGTTATTTAGCTGTGTGGTGACGTCGAATAGAATACTTGTGTCACCACCCCAGCCCAACTTTTCCCGTCGTTGGGGTCGTAAGAGGGAACCGAGGGATCCTTCCAGGGGACGAGCAGCAGCGCTCTCTGTGAGTGAAACCACCATACCATTGCGATCGCCAAACGATCATGGAAATTATTAGGGCAGGTCCTCGACCAGCAGTGGACGCCATGTGGTTGATGATGATTCTGCTATTATATCAGTAGACAAACGTACTAAATTGAAGACCATGAAAGTAATTCTGTTACCTACATGAACTCGAATTTGTTCTATATTATCTTTTTAAAGAGTTGAAGTTTTCTGGTTATCACTAATCAATACACAGTATAAAACAAAGTCGCCTTCCGCTGTCTGTACCTATGTAAGCTTAGATCTTTAAAACTACGTAACGGGTTTTGATCTGGTTTTCTTTAGTACATACATACATACTCGAGGAAGGTTTAAGGTGTAGAGAAAAACTGTTAATAATATATATTAGCAAACAAGATTTTGCCGGGTCAACTAGTATACTACAAATTTGTTTTAAACGTCGTGATAATGCACTAATTGTTAGTAAGTTTAATTATTTAAAAGGTTTTGTGAATAGCTATCAATTTGGTGTCGCCTGTTTATCGACAATTAAGTAAAGATATTGGGATTTTCCGCAACTCGGCGGTCAATGTGTGTGTGATTTGAGGTGGCGCTACTCTCACTATCTCAGGTCCTCAAGGAACCGTAAAAGCAGTACCATTAAAAAGGGTGTTATCTATTCTATTATAACATCATCAATTAAGTGTCCTTTATAGCTATACTATCTGACCCGGCAAACGTTGTATTGCCAATATACATTATTAAGAGTCTTCCTCTGCTATAATATGCATGTATGATACATATAAACCTATCTCAAGAATTACTCTATCTACTAATCAAAACTGCATGAAAATCCGTTGCGTAGTTTTAAACATCTTAGCATAAATAGGGACAGACAGAGCGGGAGGCGACTTTGTTTTTTATTATGTATTTATCTAAATTATTATTACTCCATTTTTGTGGATTTTGTGTGAAATTATTATCGTTTTGCCGCCTTCCATGTATAAACAATTGCTGAAATATGCTTATTATGTCATAATTGTTATGACTTCGACAGTGACACTTACAGGAGCTGATGTATTTTCTATAGTGATAAAATCGGCTAGATATTTGAAGTGTCACGTGATTTTTGACAATATCAAAATGGCGACGGTACCGACCCTTAACGGGATAGCAGGCGTGACTCACGTTATGCTGTATGTTATGTAGAATAATATTAACATGTATAAAGACAACCGGCCGAGCGAACACAGCGCCGCCGCAGCAACATTCCACTGCGTCCGTTTGTAAATAGTATCTAGTACGTACACAAACACGTATGTTGTATCCTGAAAAATACCCTTTTGAGCCGAAGCCCACCAATTGAGAGCCACGGTACCCTTGACCATATCCCTGGGGGTACCGTGGGTCTTAATAAGTTGAACTTTACCACTGACTACTAGTATACCCTAACACAGAGAAATTGCTGCTACTAAGCCCAGATCCGATAGCTTTGTTAGCTCCGCAGGTTTTATAAAATTATTTTATATTTTTGTTTTTATGAACATGTGATGTCTATCCCAGGCGATATGTGTCTAAAAGATCTCTGCTTACCCCACTATAGGATTAAAATGCGTAAAATGTGTATTTTTAAACCTATTACTGTTAATCAGTGGTACCGTAAAACATTACAAGACCTACGGTACCACCAGGGTATGACAAGGGGTACCGTGGGTCTGAAATTAAGCGTACTGTTTCTGTAGATCTTACTGTATCCTAGGCACTACTAGGGGTTAGAGAGAGCTAGCTTAGAGGATTACTCACCATCTCACGAGCAGAGGGTCCCAAAGTAATAGGATAAGCCCTTCACCGCTGTACGGTATACCGAATGGAAAACATTCGGTATGCAGATTTCCTCATGGCTTCATTCACCGTAAGGCCGTTGTGTATATGGGAATGGAAATAAATATATACATCCACATGTTGTTACGTAATAAATTTATCTACACTAAAAAGATTGCAAGCCTGTATCGCAGTCTCTACTTTCTTGACCCCTTACCATCACGTCGTTTTTCTTTTCTTTTTCCTGTCTTTAAGTTTACAAAACAGACGACTGCCTTAATGTCAAAGCGATATAGGCTTATTAACTAAATGCTCATATTTTGCCAATTAATTAATCAATTGTTAGTAAGATGTAGGATTCAGAATATCTTTTGGAAAACTGCATTTTCCTCATGATGAGACCCACACACATACGTGCATAGGGTCCGAAATCCTATAGTAATAATAGTTAATCCTATATAGAAACCAAAATGGAGATCTGTAGTCTCTGCCTACCCCTGTGGGAGACAGGCGTGAAGTGTATGTATGTATAATCCAAAGAAAACTTTTTGTACGCATCTTGATTAAAACGTTGCTTTGTAGGATCTTTCATCGTCTACGGTACTTCTAAACAAGCCAGTTTCGACGGTGATGTTATATTATAATAGAGCGAATGGTATTTGCGTTTTGTATGTATTGATATAGATTAGCTACGGGACTCAATCATTTCACAAGATATGCTTTATCGACGTTGGAGGTCCGGCTACGGACAAAGAAGCAACGGTACCCGTTCTGGTTAACAACCAAGGCCTCTATTTTAATTACCTTCTATTATAATGAACCATTGCAATACAACAGACGTAACATTGGCAACATTAATTCCATGCCAAAACATTATATTGAGCATGGAGCTTTTTTATATTAAAGCTGTGATTCTATTTAATATTAGTTGACGTAAACTAGCTCCCATAATCGCCAGTAGGTGCACAGCTAATTGGTGATTTGTCATAGGTTACATTGGTAATACTCATAATATTATTTTTACCCTTCACATCAGCAGGAACCAAACATATATAGTACACGGTGCTCGAAGTCAATACGTGTGCTTAAACGTGCAATTGAATTTTATTCAGCCTCAAACAGATTTTGCGAGACATACAGACATTCGCTAATTATACTCCACATTTTGTGTTGCCATGGGTTGTCTAATATTTCTATAGAATACCTATCTGACTAATGTATCTAATGTGCTCACATCTGATCTATTTTTTCAAAAGTATAACACTTCTAACCGTTCAATGGTAGTGTTGCAACCTCAACGGTATAATTATTATTAGCTTTGCCCCCTGTTTTCTCACAGGAAACTACCTATCGATCAAATCACACAGTATGCAAACAGAGGCATCGGCTGATAAAAGCGTGTGATGCGCCCGAGAGCCTGAGAGGGACGGAAAAGTCCGGCTTTCAATCGCAGCGCGTGCGCTCAAGAATTGCATTCCCCATACAGGGTAACGGCGCTTACTTTCCGTCTCTCTCGCACTATGGCACTGTGGCGGGCGTCCTTGTCGCACCTCATGAATGGAAGCCCGTGGAATGCGGCCGCATGACGTGCGCCGCCGGCGCCGCTTCTATGCTGCTTGCTCGTCATCATAGTACAAAGGCCCACTCCTACCGCATGAGCTTTTAATTGCTACTTTTCTATCAGAATCACTAGAGGAAATTGTGGTAATTAAGAAAATTGATGGCATTTGCCCGTGACATTCCGAGATGCCTTTATCGGAATGCATGTAATGAGTTTAGCCTAGCAACCCTATGGAAACGTTTGTCCTTTTCCTAACGATGGTTTAGTCGGACAATCAACTGTTGTGAAGGTTCACGTCATGTTTATTAAACGGGGATGTGATATTTAATTTCATATCAATAACTCCTGAATTTAACCATAGTGTTATACAACACGTATTTACATCCTATAACCTACTTAGGAAATGTTTAATTGAATGGAATTCGAAAAATTATCATGTGGTGTACAACAAGACCAGATTTAACAAAGAACACGATATTGCAGACCAAGCTATCCCTGACTGTACCAATACACAACTGAAATGAGTTTCGTAACGAGGATTATACCTCATTTAGAAAATTCGATTCATTACTGGAAATAGAAAGGCATTGAAAATACCCTATTTTTTTTAATTATTAACAAAGTTAAACTCAAGATAGCATACTTAACCGAATGATTTACTTTGCAAAAGAGACACATTTACATCGGCCGTGTTATGCTCTGTACGGTTTGTGTCGAGCCGCGTCACGTCTATCTCCATCGTGACAATGTATAAAGATTGCCTCATAATTGCTTCGAAATTGATGAATTTTGTGAATGAAATGTGAGAGGCCGCAGTACCACTATTAGACTGTTCCAACCAGTGTAAGCTGGCACTTCCAGGCACAGGAAATGTTGACGGCGCAGCGCCGACTGAACGCGTTATTTGTATTGCTCAAAGAGTGCAGGGACCGGTCTGGACTCACATGTTCCCGCGCCAACACGCGAGTTATTTATTTGGAATACTTTCAATAATATCCGACATATAATTAACATTTACTGAATTCTTGAATGTTGATCGTTTGATTAGTCATTTTAATGATGCCTATTTACAGTTAGACCGGTCCGAGAGTGTGGTGAAAAAAAGTGTAGTTTTAAGTCGCTTATTGATAGGTTCCATATTGTGTATGACTGTGGCCGGTTAATAATGGATAAGGCCGCTTCAGGGTTCCGAGTATCTTATCGCCGCGATCGTCTAGTGCCAATCATTTACGCTTTCGATCCATTGACAGTTATGGCATTCCGAAAGGCAAGGAATTTTCCTTGTTAATTTATTTCAGAAAGTTGCGAATATCGCCAGCAAAGGCCGCGTTGTAATTATGCGCGAGATGCTATCTTCTAGATTATGTAGTCTCATCTCCATGCGTGAATTTGGTAAAATAAACCTGAAGTGGCCAATAAACTAGCTCGTAGCATTTAATTTCGTATTAAAATAAATACCGACGTGGAATAGGAAATTAAAATAAATAGGCACACCACTTATCACGCTCGAATAAATGTGGATGTTTGCCTAGTCAGGAAAGTCTCTGTCTAACCTTATTTTGGCCTAAAAGGCATACGTATGTTTTGTGAGTGAGAAAAAACACATGTGAATGACAACTGGATACTAAATAGTGTGTGGACCCTTAACGGCGATATTTATATGCATAGTTGATTTTACGCTAACTTTCTTCATAGAGGCTTTGCGAAAGTCTTGTGTTTGTAAAAAATATTTTAATTCCATGGTTTTGTTCTTGTAACGCGATAAAATTAACTGTTAAAAAAAATATAGAAAACACTTCGGAGCATTATGCGAATTTAACACACATTTGGATGGTGGAAGTGGATTCACCCTTGTTACAAACGTTGATTTCCTCAGAATGTTTTTCTTCACAACACTTAAAACTTCAATATTACAAGAAGTATTCTTCGACAATGCGACGCACAAGTTGGTGGGTTTTAGAAAATGGCCACATCCCAATGACTATGAAAATATTCGTAGTTTAATCAAAATTTCGCAATTTTCGTTTAACAGTTGCTGAAAATATACACGAGTACTTAAAATAGTACAAGTAGGTACTAGTGATATTTGGTTAAATATTGTATTCTGTTATCTTGTGGCTTGATGTGTGTCGGCATGCGCACAGCCAGGTCCGCGGAAGCGTATTTGGGCGTGTTAGTTTTCCTCACACGTGTTTAATTAGCTGCCTTTATCTGCCACAAAACGTACATATCGTATGTTTATGTGGAGGTATTCCCATTGTTCCATGTTGTAGTCATGAACTAAGTACGCCTAGAACACATACTTATTACTAGCTAAAACTAGACATCCATTAATTATTACATTTCGGCTACCTAATACAAACGTCTTAATCCATTTTACTTCGAGTTTTTACTGAACTTAAGGTGCTCAAGTGGAAGTCCGTTAGACAGTCTGGCAACGGTGTTAAAAAAAAGCACATGTTTGTTTTTTTTTGTCTGAAAATTTTTGCGGATTGTCGCGGCGGCGGGCGTTGTACGGCGTCGTCTCGCTAGAGGCGGCGGTGGTGGCGGCGGCGGCGGCGGCGATGCAAGGAGGCTGCTGTCGCCCCCCAAGCGGAGCCCCGCTGTCTGCGCCGCCGCCTCGCCCCCTCCACCCCCACTCCACACTCCGCCGCCGCCGTCGCAGCCGCAGAATTGCACCAACAAACTAGCCTCATTGACACAATTATCACATAGCCACTAGATTTCGCCCGGAGCTTTATTCGCACGTCTCGCTGTGTCACCGTTCACACGATATACGGACGAGAATATTCGGTTTCACCGAAAGCGAATATCGAATGGCGGTCTTTAGTTTTAACGACTGCCGAAATGCGGTCCTAATTAAATATCGGCGCGCCGATTCAGGGAATGACTTCACGAGATTGTCGGAGGAGCGAGGACCGTGCGGCCGCCGCGGCTCGCATTCCCTTGCTACTATCTAGTATATTCTGAGCTTACTTGCCATACAATTCACATACACATATTGTCTACTACCTACTTAAGCCTTTGTTATATGGCCTCAACTACCTTAAACTGGCTATCTGTTGTTTTGCGTTAACTGTTCATAAATTTGTTTAGGTACATGTATGATGTTAAATTCGTCTTGAGATGTTAGTATTTGTCACTGAATTGAATTTTCCTATGCTGATTAGTATAGTATAGAAAACGATACGTATTAATTTAATTGTTGTATAGTTTTTGTTCTCCGTCTACGTAGAAAACCTTATTACTAATATACTAATAACTTCTGAATAACCATGATTATTTTGAGTAGTCTTTCTTTGTTTAGGTTTCTTTAATAACACTTTACAATAAAAATAACATGACTTCTAGCATAATACTTATGTTCGCTTTATAAACCTTATACCTTTAAACATTTGGGCATTCGATGTTTTAATTTTAAAACTTGTACATATTTGCGAGCGCAATATAATGCAACGATTTATCACGACGGCAACCAAACAGGTTGGCGAATACAAATAGCATTATAAACATTACAAAGGTAGCAATAGCAATAGTCCATTAGCAGATAATTAATGTCCTGTACTTTAAAAAACCCATGCATTCAGACCAATAGATAGAAAACGTAAAATATGTCCATTGGAACAATAATAGTATCAGAGATATTATCTCGTTGTTTTCCGTTGAGTGTTGTTGAATACGGCAACAGTGTTGTGTGATGTTGTTTGCTCAGCGTTCGCCGATGGGTAGTCCTCGTCTACACAAATGTGTCGTGCGTATTGATTGCGCATATTATTGGAAGGCTCTAATTGAACAAGTGTAGTGATGGTGGCGCAGCGGCCTCGGCCCGTGGCTCAGATTGCGACAGCGGCTGCTCCGCGAGGTTGTGCAAGTACCTGGTGGAAATTCCAGTGTCGCCGGTGTCAGAAGGCGAGTGTGCGGCGGCGGCGGGCCGGAGTCCTGCGCGTGCGCCGCGAGGTCGCGGCATGAATGGAGCTCTGGTATGTAGGTCACGGTGTCGTCAATGAGCCACCGCCGCCGCCGCCGCCGCCACCGCCGACACCCGCGCTCCCCCCACCGCGCCCCTCCACAGCTCGACCGCCGCCGCTGCTCTGTGAAAGTTGCCGCTACTTTCGCGAACGTCCCCAAAACATACAAGACAATTTACACTCTGCGCCATGCAAAACTAAGTACGCTTTACTGTGGTATGAAATGCATATCCGTTTGGTCGACTTGTACCCGCTTCCGACCTGGCCGCCGGAGAACTGTATGGCCCGCAGACCGAGGGTCGCGAATGCAGCAACAGAGGTGTCCAGCTGAAATTTCGGACGCACTGTATGCTCATGCTTAGGAAGGAATTCACTTCCGGGTAGATCGGAAAGTGAAATGGACTCGTACTATGATGTAATTGGAATTCGGATGTATCCGGAGTCAGCGTTAAGTACTCCATTCACTTATAACATTTCTATATCGGTTGACATAATAGCCGGCGAGCCGCAACAATCGTTTCCGTGACACAGTAAACGGTTTAAGCGATGGAGCGTAAGATGGCTTTTTGCCGATGCCTTTGTGTAAGTTTTTATTTTTCATTCTTCCATAGCTTTCATAGGTTTAGCGGACATTCGAAATTGTGTTTCGGGCTCCGGAATACAATAATAAACGTCGCTTTTTTCACGTATGCGCGATTTAATGGTTGAAATTATCTTGTATGTTGAATTGTTAATGTGTGTATTTCGTAAGGTGGCCTCGTTATGTGGGGCCGGCCAGTTGCGGTATGTGTAACAGGGAGCTTACGAGCTTTGTGCTGCGTGTGTACGGGCTGAGTACGTGCGGGCACGCCGCCCGGTGTGCAGCGGCGGCGGCGGCGGTGCGGCTCTGCCAGCCACCGACAATGTTGCAGCCGTGGAAACCAATCAGGCTGGAACGGCTGTGTCGCCACGATCACAGCCATATTATTTTAATGAGAACCGCATTCGGTTCATTATTATCTGATAATTCTACTGAACGCCTTTTTATGGTTTAACTTGCTGCACCAGTTGGGACGTCACAAGTTTACAGTTTATCGACCCGTGTCCCGGGACCGCGGACGTGAACGTACTGGAATGAGTCTGACTACTCATACATCTCTCGACTACACCTTGGCTTGGCAGGATTCATGCTCTGAAATGCATCTTGTTAAATTGAACAACTCTCTATGTTTTTTTTATCCGGACCTCGTAAAGGCGAGAGTAATGTTCGTTTCACAGCAGCTTGTGTACGTTTTCATCATAATTAACTTACTCATCGGTTACTGACTAGAATGAGCCAAGAAAAGACGGTTCTTGGCTTATTCTAGTCGTAGTTGAATATAATAAAGTAAGAGAACAGTTATATTGTTATTATACTTTGTTATTAATAACTGAAATTAAAATGAACTGTTACAAAGTCCAATTAAGATAATGAAAACTCTATTAAACATTTGATTAGATGTATCAACAATCTGGCTGCAAATGTGTATAATTCGAGACTACAAACTATCGGTAGAATTCTTTATCAGACACTTTTACCGTGAAGAAAAGTATCTGAGAAAATCACATAAATTAATGCACCTTCAATCAGAGTCGGAACTTGATCATAAAAAAGCCTGGGTCTGCGGCCTGATATTTTTTTCTTCTCAATTCAGAAAAAGAAGGCGGAAAATTTCAAGGAAATACATTAAATGAAAAGGATCTATTGATAGTAGGTGGTCACAGTTGCATAGTTATGCCTCTGTCTGTATCTCTATATAATAAATGCGTAAGTATATAGTGTATGCACAACTAATTAAGGGTTAGTCAGAGGTTCTACCTCACCTAATGGGAATTAAAAGCCAATAATACCTTAAAAGTTTATTTTTTCCACCGATTTCTAACTTAGACTTAACTAGCTTAACATCAGAGCTAACTATGGATAGGTTCTCTAAAAAATATTTAGTCTTTTGAAATTTAGAATAATTACGATTGTTGTCTACCTACTTATTTTTGTGGCCACGAAAATTTTCTTTCGAAACACTCAGCGTGTACCATGTACAATGTAACTGATACCGTGTTCGTTGTTTTCGTGGCCCGAGACGAATGGCACCAAGCCGCGCGCACCGGAGGTGGTCCCAACGCTTTCACCATGCTTCCAAAGCTATGGCTCGCACTTCATGTTTATTAAATTAACGATTGGAACAAGTATTTGGTGGCCTTTCTTCGGTGCCGACTCTTTTAACACCCGCCGTAACATTGTTTACGTGACTCCAACACCGTGTTAAGAAGTTTGAATGGGTCGTGTACACGTATAAGTATGTATGTCATTGGGCGCTGAAATTCAATCACGGGTGTCTTTTTGTAGCAGGCTTCGTAAATACTTCAGGATAACGTATTTCAAGATGAACATATGGATAGAGCATCAACCAGAAATTATGGATGAAGTCAACTTACAGTGTAGCTTTAAGTATGTAAAGATACATGACTCCAAGCAATTTGATAGAATGTGAATGTTTCAATGCAGGGCTATTTCAGAAATTTGATTACCTGCGCAAATAGGTAGTAAAATACAAAACTGATTGAAATACACCAGCGATGTGTATGGCAACTTGTTAATTCTTCATTTCAATGTATCGGTTTTTATCATTCTGAGGATCTCATTCCTGTTAGTACTATGCTGCAACATTTCTGCTACAGTTAAACAAATCAACAACTTAAACACTCTGTTACGTTCACGTAACCGACCGTGCGAGTTTTATGATGAAGATTTTGAAAGGGATGGGATTAGATTGAGGCGCAAATTGAACGAAGCTAAACTGGTTTCCGTGGACTACAACATTGTGTGCTCGTTTTATAATAAATTGTTTTGTTGTCCTCAGAAATTTGGCACTGGGCATTGGGATCCAGAACTTCCCTGAAGGTCTGGCTGTGAGCCTTCCGCTGCAGGCGGCTGGATTCTCTGTTTTCAGAGCATTCTGGTAAGTTTGATTATTTAGTGTTTGAAGTAGAATACGTTCTTTATAAATGTCATTGAAATTTGAGAATGCATTGATCTAACATTATCACTGTGTCCTATAACATCGTTATTAAGACTTATGATTATTTGCCAATGTCATTAGTTACATTATGTACATGCACAACTAATTTAAAGAAAACCAACAACATCAAAGAACGTCATCGTCTTGTAAATTTCGAATAAAAATTCCTGTCACACGTTTCGAATAGACAAAATTCTCTTAGTATTGCAAACAACTGCACTGTCTAGACTTGAAGCATAAATAGTCTAATTAAATGGGTATAGCCTTCAACAGAGTGTGGTTTTATTGGTGACCGTGCATCCGAAGCCGCACGTTGCACATGTCATAAATCCAAAATTTTCTGCGTGTTTAACGTTTCTCGAGCCGTCAGACCGTATAATTGTTTTACGCCGGTGTCACTCTTTCTAGTCAGTTTTATGTTCCCACTGTGTCACTATATGTCACAGTGTGTCTATTACATCGGCAAATTATAGTTGGCACAAGTTTCTCTCCTGTTGTTGATATGTATTACGTGGATTGTGGTGGCCAGACGTTTATTTTTCGTTGACGGCCGCCTGTAGGTGGCGGCGCAGACGGGACGTCGTCTGGCCTCCACAATTCTCTTATAATAATTCATATAATATAAACGTCGTTTATTTATCACCGTTCTAAATGTCCGCGATGATTTCGCGAATGCTGGACAACTTTAGAACACAGAAGTACGCAATGTATTATTAATAACCAACAGATAGGACACGTTATAATATGATAATTCGATTTGTTTTAATTAATAACCGCGGCAGAGTCTACTCGACCGTATTTCGCTGCCAAATAGTATATCTATGAAAGCTCATATAAATTCAAGTCTTACAGATTTGAAGCTTGATTATTTGAGTTACACTAAACCTTTTTCAGCGGTAATGTATTTGTGAAGCTAAATATAATTTATTATTCCTTGACTTACGGGTTGTGTGTGTGGAATACTGTCTACAATCTGTGTTTATTTACCTAATTTGCGAAAAAATGTCTGCTAATATGGAATCAGTTGAATGACGAGATATGATTCGAAACCTCGTTTCGGGCCTGAGAAGCCAGCTTACTGAACTCTGCTCAAGATCTCAATTGAATTAATATAAATACATATACGTCACTCCACTTTGGGGTAGGCAGCAAGAGGTGTAGGCAGCGCTCTTTGTCTCCACCAATCATGATCTTGGAAAATCTCGTTCACGTCTTCCACATCCAGTTGAAAGAAGTGTTATTATAAAACCTGCATCGTCCGCGTAGCACCGGGGTTCGCGTTCGTCCCCGGTTCGGGCGGTCGGTCCGGGAATGCGCCGCGCGGCCGCCCGTTAGGCCGGGTGCCAACAGTGCCAGACTTCACGACCCCATTCCGGGCTCGGCGACGTTTCCGACACGCGTCTAGCCTGCAAGGATCGCTCTCCATGCGCCTAGGACTGCCTATCTAAACAATTACATGTGTAAATAGCGCTTGTGTTGCTTTGCATCTCGAGGTATTAAGCTACATTTGGATGGAATCTACTACTTTTCAAGTTTGGAATGCGTTGTGCTAATAAGAATTATACGTAGTAATCGTTTTTAACCGACTTCAAACAAAAAGAAGGAGGAGGTTCTCAATTCGTCTGTATGTATTTTTTTTTATGTATGTTCACCGATATTTTCGTCAATTATAGACGGATTTTTCTCCAACCACAGAACACTTTAGAATTTACTTTTTTTCATAAATTCGATGTCAATCTTTCCCTTAAACTTGGCCGCCTAGTATTAAGAAGTCGAGAGTAGATAGATGTTATTTTATGCCAAACATCATTGATCCGTAGCAATATCGAAACAAATTTTGAACCACTTGCTAGATGTTATTGGTGAATACAAAAACGACAAAATTCAGCTCAAGCGTAAGATTGCTGTTATGAAAAAAAATGTGTATCGTCTTCATTTTGCCAAAGTCCAGTCTCGATATGAATAGGTACATGAAAAACGGTAATAAGAAAGTAATAGACTGTCTCTAGTTATAATTGAATAAACTTCCGAGACAATAATCGCAAGGGCATTATGTCATTTACATAAATACATGTATGTTAGGACTGTTTCCCAGTAGGGAAGGCAGAAACCATGGATCTCCAGGCAAACCTCTTTCGTCTCTTCCACATATTGTTTTAGATTTCCCGTTAGACAACAGCAACTTGCCAATATTTCGCATTACTTCATCCGACCTTCACAATTCGTCGTAAATATTATGAGGCGAACTCTTGAAAAGGTTTGAAGTCCTATAACGGCAACCGAGTTTACTGTTCTCGTCGTTGACATTCCACCGATATTCCCCGAAAGCAAACCAATACATCGGAACAGCTTACCCACTGTATTGCCAGCGGCCACTGTATCTTGACATACCAATGCAAGGGATTACATTTGTTGTTACGTACCATCGTATTTAAATAGGTAAAAGTTGTAAATGCACATTCCGAAAGGGGCGGTGGTGGCGCCGAGAGTACAGCGCTCCCGACTGTGTTGTGTGGTACCAACTAACTTGTATTATTGAAGTCCTACATTGTTTGGGCGATTCTCTGACGTTTGATTGTGAAACGTAGCCGAAAATGTTGCATCGTTTTAGTGTACAACAAGCATTGGAATGCGCGGTGTGTATACGGCTTTACCCATTCGGCAAGTGCACAAATGGTCGCCAGTAGTTTTCCCTCCTCATTGTGCAGTAGGAATGCACGACTTGCTTTTGCGCATGCAGTGGCGGCGGGCGGCGGCGGAGTTACGCGCGAGCGACGACCTTAGCCGTCCTTTGGATTGGTCACTCGTATGGATCGATGCTATAAGAACTATTATCGGTCTCGTAATGTTGTTGTCTGTTTAATAATGAATATAAGAATATTGTAATGTGAAGTATCTATGATTATGATCGGAATCTGAATACTTTTTCTACTTAAAGCTTCGCGATTCCTCTAGATAGTACGGTTATGACGATCGTCGTACGAGGACGTAGCAATAATTAATATTATTCCGTGATAAGTTACAGTATTTTGATCATTAACTTACTATGCTATTACTATACTACCTTACTGACTCGGCTATTCAATAATCAGATTTATTATAAAAACAGATTCAGGGATGGTTTAATGTATGTAAAATAAACGAAATTCCCTATTGCGTTTTGCCGTTAATCTGGATCATACTACTTATTTTCACGTTCCATATTTTTGTTTCTACTTGTGAAATTACCCGATAAAAGCTGGCCTATTTAAAGGTAGTCAAGTATTGTTTACCTCATACTGTTGTATAAAGTCAAGTTGTATATTAGTAATACATATACAAATACTTACATACATGAGAGACAAAAGAATCAAGAAGTATTTTCTGATCCAAGTTAAGTTACAACAAGTGCCATAATAATTGATTTATAGTTTCCTTTTTAAATCCTTATTCTAACTGCAGCAGCTATTTAGTGGGTCAGCTGTACCGTGAACGAAATCGTGTTAGGGTTTTTTTTCTTTTTATTTTAAATACTGGTCTATGTATATGTTGAAAATATATGCAAAAAAACTATATGTAACTACGCGTTTTATTATATCAAATTGCGTCTTAATATCTCATTGGATAGGCAATGTCCATGTAAATATGTATAGACAGAAGTTTCAGATAGTTATCAATGACAGAAATCTCTGCTTAATCCTTATAAGGAGGCTGCCGTCATACTAGTAACAGCACATTATTTTCATGGGAATATGTGTTTCATTACTGAATGAGCCTCAATACCACTTAGGATCATTCTTCTGCGGTCAAATCCAAGAATTGAAGTCCTCTCTCCTATGGTGGCATAGGAGGCCTAGCACGTTAAGAAAGTCGCGAGATAAAATTAATACGCACGGAGATAAGAGATAGAGGAGTGTGACTCAAATGCACACAGTTTGTTATTGGATTTTTTGTATGTAGAGTCAGTCCAATCCTCACAATCGTTATTTGTTTCTCATCATCATCAACCAAATAACGTCTGGACGAGGGCCTCCCCCACCACAGACGGGTTGGCGACTGCAGTGTTGTGGTTTAACTCACAGAGGGCGCTGCCGTCCGTTTTCCGGAGATGTCCCACTGTCGCCTCTTACAAACCCTATGACGGGAAAAGTTGGGCTGGGACGGTGACACATGTACTGTACTCGACGTCACGACACGGACAAATTTTATTTAGATTTATTTCTCTGCATTTAGTAATATTAATTGTCTACAGCAATGTGTGTGTACCCTATAATGGCGATAGGCCCACTATATCATCATATTCGTATTCATCCTCTCTTATCATAATCATCAGTTCACCCTATAGACCCTCAATCATGTTGGGTTATATACGATGAACCGTGTTTGTTAGGAAGTACATATGTCTGCTTACCCGCTTTCAGAATAACACGCTAATAAACCTTAAAATAGCTAAATTGCATTGAATTGTACATATAAATGACAGCCAATATCTGTATTTTATAACACAGTAGGTATACATCTCGGCTCGGGCGGCTGTTAAAAGTGTTACCGACTTTCGAAAACCGTAGCGCAATTTTTCCAAACGCAACTATTACAGTTTCACTATCAACAGTTAGCGTTGCCATCGCCAACATGGAGGTGCATAACTTGGTCAATCGCACAAACAATAACTGACATTTAGCTATAACTAACCAATGGCATTCCAAGGGTAGGAAATAGAGCGCCTCGCAGAAGAATGCGGATGTCAGTTCAGCGAGGGCCGCCCGGTCGTGGTGAGTTTCAACACCACTGCTACTTGCACTTGCCACTATAAGCTCTTGACATTTTCTATTCTGGACGATCTTTCTAGGCTCGATCGGCTTGACATTTTGCTGATTTAGAATTGTCTACGGCGCGTTAATAATTACACGGGGTTATTGTTAAGCGCCTTTGTGATGTAATGACCTTTGGTTGGACGTAATAAAAATATTGATGTTGAGGTATTTTTTTACGATTCAATGCGTAAAAGGTGACTTAGTGGACATATTGGGATGTAGGCTCGCCTTGCAATTGTCATTGTATGTAATCTCCTAGGAAACGGGCAGATGGTGGATGGTTACGTCGCATGTTTGTGTGTGCAATGTAAATAAATAAATGTGGTATTCCAGAGTCGTGAGGAAAGTCTGGAGACGCAAGAGTTGTCTATCTCACGCCTCTGTAAATTCTATAGTTAGAGTAGTTATGTACTTTATAATCGTGTACTCTCACTTGTACCAGCTTCACAGTTGAAGTTTGTCTTTTTCACACATATGCGTACGGGAAAGAGAGAGGTTGAGGCAAATTTTCGTTTAATTCTAAGAATACCTAAGTTGTTCTGCGTTTGAACGGTGTTGGTTATTACTTGTATTCGCCCGTTACTCTCTTTTTATTCTGTCAGTACTGGCCAATCTCTTTTGTACTTTGTAATTGCTGAAAAAGTGGCGTGTATTCTTGTACGTTGTTAAATCCTTTATAGCTCTACATATTTGACAAGAAAGATCTTCTGTTACCTCTTGGCAGCGATTTCGTAACTACACATCATTATTTAATCTATGTTATCTAATATCGACAATTTCGTCTACACGAAGAAAAACCTGAGAATGTTAGTATATTTCTTATAGTAAATAGGGTACGTCACGACAGCCATATTCGATGATAATTAAAAAGCTGCCAGCACTCGCAATAACAGAGCGGTTGTATGATACGTTGTCTCGCGATTGTACGAAACATAACCGTTCAAGTTGCGCGATGGATCTCGCCGATGCCGGCTGAAGCAAGAATGTGGCCGGGCCAGTCTCCTTGAGATGCTCTTATTACGACGTGCCCATTCTCAGCTCGCCGCTCATACCTTAAATACCATATCATGGCGAATACTTGCCGTGCACTAACATCCTGAATCATGAACTAGACAAACGTATTGCTCGGTTATCTAGTTATTTCTACGTAGGGACGCACGACGATAGCCTACATCAACCAATCACGCATGCTAATCTGGAAATGTATTTGTTTGCAACAAAATGAAATTCACGTCACAGTTTCGCAGGTTACCGCGAGACGTGAGAAGCGCGCATTGGAACATAATCAGAAAGTGAATATTATACCTATCCGAATCGTAAATATAGCAGTAAATTTACTAAGCAGGTGCAAATTGCTTGTAAGATCGGGGCCTGTGTTGGAATGTGGAAGTTGCAAGAACATTGACTATTAATTAGCCCAAAATACACGCTTAAAGCGAACGAGCGACCGGTCGGCGGCCGCCCCGCAGCCTCCAGCTTACTGGCCACTTCACACTCCGCGACACGCCATAAAAAATACCACCACTTTTGGCCGTGTGACCCGATGTTTTACAACTAAAATGAGCGTTTTTTTTTTCAACAAACACAAGTAACATACTAGTTTTGCCTATGTCGACATAAATACCAACAGATATTTCAAAGCAGAAAGCACGAGCGAAGCCGCAGGCGATACGTACCGCGACGATGACCGATTTCTCACATACAGCCAAGAATCCGGCCTTGGTACTGATGCTTATCTATCCATGCCATTCATTATACAGGTAGGCTAACTCAATGGCCCAACCACACCTGACATCTTCACATATCTCAACGCATTACGTAAGCTTATTAGTAGCTATCGGTAACGTTACCAAGTTTGTTAAGCTCGGTACCATATAATAAATACTTTTTTGTTTAACATTATGACATAATCAGATCGGGCTAAATGTAGTGATCCATTGTTGTAGACAATATGTCTAGTCGACGTTTCCCACCCGCATAGGCCATGTGACTCATAGTGACGTTGCAAGCTGCTCGCGTTTACGCGCCTTATACGAACGGGCGGCGCAGGTATAAGCTCGCTCATTTGGATCATTCATAATTCTTGTGTGTTTTGGAAAACAAGCGATTGGGCAAGTGTTCCGTAATATTGGGTGTCGCAGCGGGTTATATGCTAACTGGTAGAAAGTAGTGTTGCGTGATGTTTGCGATGTGTCGCTGCGGTGCCGGCGAGTCTGGTGCAGCGGCGGTGGGGCGGCGGCGGCGGCGGCGGCGGCGCGCTGTCTGCAAGCACCCGTCGGACGGGTCGCGGCGCGCCCGAGGCGATCGGCCTTCGCACACGAATAATTAAAGCGAGAGCCTCCGACCATGCCGGCGACGTTGAAGCCGTCGTCGAACCGCCTAGCCTTGGTGGCGCTGTTCTGCGCACTCGGCAGCCGGCCGCTGCTGCGCAGTTGCCCTGGCACTGGCTCCGACTCACCTCACCTCGCTCCCACCGAGCTCTCACGACTCCGGCACACTTACATTTACCAGATAATTCGATCGATGACGCTCTCAGCGGCTCCGTTGGGACCTAAGTTGTTTATTATGCAAAGCAATCAAGTTTCTAGCACGTAAAAAAGAACCTAAATAATTAATTGCCCTAGTGTCTATAAACGTTGATATGTTTATGAGGTATTGAAATAAAAATAATGGCCGCGGTAAATGTTCTTACGATTGTATAATGTATTGTATTCCACGGTTGAGTTGCTGCCTATCCGTTCTGTACGCTCATTTGAAGATGTTAATATACAACAGCAGTGTATTACCCCGGGAGTCGCGGAAACGCACCAGACGAATATGTACACTGCTCAATTTCAAAACAGTTTCGAGCATGAATCTAAGTTATATTAGTAATTTTACAAGTTGCCAGTAACTTATATATCTGCTGAAGATGCGGAAGGTTTCCTTCCTCTCGGTTGATTTCCTATTGTTAATAGACGGTTTGCTTAAAATCACTACCGTCGTGTGCTAAAGACGTCCGAGAGTCCTTTCTTTACCGCCAGTCTAAAAAAACTCGACTCGACTCGTTTAATAGACAAACCATAATTGAGACGTATGCGCGGAATGCATTTTCCGTTCAATTATAACAGCTGAAGAGTAATTGGTTGTCGCTTCCAACGCCAGCCGCCGCCGCGCAGGCAACATTCCTCACTGAATATCTGAAATACTTATCTGCTTTTATACGGCCTCGTTGGACTCACTACTACAGTTATAGCCTCCGTGCACAACAGTTCAATTACGGTTTACTTACACTTGTGTATATGATCTTTCTGATGTGACTGCACTGATATCACGTAGGCATTTACGTACCTAGACAAGTGCTTGAGGTGTCATCTATATGACTTCTACCTTTTGTCCTACTACTTTATTCGGATGACCTCCTGGGTATAGCTCAGCGTACATAATTTTTAATGATTTTTTGTCATCTAGTCCGACGATTGGGTCCTTGATGGACAAACTGTACTTGAGGGGCTTCGTGACAGGTGACGTCTTTTAAACCTCGAATAGCCCTGGATTCGTCTCATATTGTATAAATACAGCTGGCATCATTGTTTTTATGTTCTAGACCAGCTCGGCTCTCTATGTGTGGTCGGAGAAACATGTTTTGCAACTCGTCAATTCGTCTTTATCAGCGGTCATCTAAGTAGGCACTAGGAAATCACATTCAGAAAGATATTAAGCTTATTCGCGTGTAGTTGAGGAATGCATTTAGCCGTGGTTAGTGCATGATATTCATCTAAGAACCGCACTTTGGAAACGTATAAAATACTTATAGGTACTTATATTCGAAACTAGTGAACGCCGCGCGATTTCATTTCCGCGTTGTTTCAAAATTTCATACAAACTATAAGACAATCTATTTAGTGACGTGTTCCACAGGATAGGGATAAATAAATATTGTACAGCAACACAGACATTGCCTTCATCCCATGTTAAGTAGCTAAACCACTTGTGTTATGGAATTCAGACAACGAAATATACTTACTTTAAATACATTTTTTTAGTTTTAAATGTAGTCTAATACCGCCATCGCGCTTTTACATTAGGACATCCAGGAAAACAGCAAAACTTCACCCATACCAAGTGGATATACCATTCGCACGAACCAAACTAAAAAGCGTCTACTTTAATAGTGGGAACCGCCAGGATGTGGAATGACTTACCGGAGTCTGTGTTTGTCTGGAGGTCTTCAAGTCTAGGCTAAATATGGACCTAATGTGCTCCATCGTAGAGCACATCGCTGCTCAACAACGGGCAGGATGGTGGTCAAACGCATGTTCAATGCGTTAAAAAATACATACTTCATCATCAAAAGTCAAAGTCAAAATTTCTTTATTTCATCGTTATAAGTGCTATAACATACAGATATACAGCATAACACAAAGCTTGATGAACGTCATTTATGACTTTAAAAACAAAACTAATCGTCCCCGGTTCGAATTAATTCTTTTACTGTCCAGAAGAACCGCGAAGAATCTTTTCAAATCGCCAAGGCTTACTGCTAAGTATACTTAACATAAATATGACTTAATACTAATTTTACAAATGCTTGATGGTCGGATACATCTGTGACAGCTCAAGGGCACTAAATTATATTAAAATAAAATAAAAGGGTGCCCCTGTGGGTTATGTAACTGAACCCCTCAGATCATGCAAGCAACCACCCAGCTCATTACCAACATTAGTAATGATCAACCAACCACCATAATCATCAGCCCATATATGTCCACTGCTGGACATAGACCTCTCCAATTGCACGCAATCTGAATACATTGTATTTAAACGAAATAAAAATGTATTTAAGTAAGTATATTTCGTTGTCTACATTCCGTAACACAAGTGCTTCAGCTACTTAACATGGGATGAAGACAATGTGTGTGTAGAAATATTATTTATTTAAATAAAATACCCAGACACATCCAACAAGTAATTAAAAGCTCATCACCTAAGTCCTTGTCAGCGGCGATAATCGAACCCCCGTTCTTACGGAATAGAGGCAGGTCGAATAAAAAGTAGCCTATGTCCTTTCTCAGGCTCTAAACTATCTGTATATCAAAATTCATTAAAATCGGGTATTGTTTTGGCGTGAAAGCTTCAGCTGACTTATAATATTATTATAAACTATATAGCTGTGTGTACCGCGCTTTTATGCGGTTGCCGTGGTGGTTTTGCTACAAAATGAATTGATTGCGATTTTTTTTGCACGCCTAATACTTTGCGCCCTAGAGGACTATAGGAGGAAATAGTCGCTCGATCCCAATACCACTGAGGATTCCATTTGACTGAACACCACGGGCAGATGGAGAGGTCTAATCTCACGGAGCTAAACTTTCTAACCTATTACTAAGGCCTTATCAGCTATGTATGTAATAACTTTTCCTATAATGCTGTTTAATAAATCGTTTGAAATCGCGGTAGTTGCTCATTTTTTTTTATTATGGTTTGATTGGTTAGCCAGATGCAAGTTTACACATCATTTTTCGGTATTCAGATTTCTTCACGATATTTTCCTTCATTGAAACAGTACTTAAATGTGCTACATATGAACATTTGTGTAGGTGTGGGAATCTGATCGCTGAGCGTCTTCAAAATAAACGTAGCAAAATAAGCGTAGCGTAGTTATTGAGGTTGCGATTCCATTAAAGTCACACAGATTTTATTTCTTAAACATACACAAACACATTAACTCACGTCTATTCTTCCTAATGAGATAAAATATACGTTCATCATAGTCATCAGCTCCATGACGTCTACTGTTGGAGGATATGCCAATAATCGCCACGCTTGGCAGGCGGGTTGGCGTTCGCAGTGATGTTGTGGTTTTACTCACAGTGAGCGCTGCTGCCCGTCCTCTGGAGAGTTCCCTTGATCGTCTCTTACGACCCTCACGACGGGAAATGTTGGGCTGGGGTGGTGACACAAATGTAGTCTATTCGCCGTCACCACACGGCTAGAGCAAGATACATTAAAATTGTTTTTACATTAAGAGAGAGAGAGAATGTTTAGTAGTAGTAGCTTTGGGTCGCTGATCGAAGGAAAGGCGTGTCCGCAGACACACGACAGCTCGAATCGATCCTCGGAATTACCAGTTACGTGGTTGCTTACATTTGAATGAAATAGATATTTATTGTATCCAAAAGAATTCAATTCATGGAAATAGTATAGTAATGACCTATATTAATATCCCACACTTAATTTAGTTAAGGTTTCTCACGAGTTTTGATTAAATTTCCTAATCGGAACTAGAATCGCGTTTTTTTTCGAATATATTTATTTATAGTGGAACATGTAGGTAAAGTCTGCCCACAAAAAAAATCTTTACACGTCATTATATTTTTTATTGTTACAGTGCTTACCGCAATTTAAACCGCGTCCTATAGATCTCGAGTTATATAGACAATAGACTAAGGATTGTAGAATACGATTTACCTTAAATAGTCACTTGACAGAGTCTGATTAGATAATCATAACGATTTAATTCGCTGTAAAACTTGCTTTCAATGAAATCAGCTCTCATTTTTCGATCCTGGAATAAAATGAAATTACGTCCAGTCCAACACGTGACTATCTACAATATCCGGTACTTTAGTACAAAAAGTTTAAACGCATGCCTTTCAGGCAAACAAACAAGCAAAGCATGATCACTATGAATTGGGAAGAGAACAATTAATATTGTAGTGTATACTTTGTCGTCTATTGCAGTATTCTCGGCTCATTCACTATGAACATTTAAATAATGAATTCCCTTCTCATCATCCTTTTGTCTATGAGTCAATAACGCACGCAAAATAAATAAATACACTTTGATTTTAAAGCGAACAATATTCCATTATGTAACGTTCGTTTTGACAAATTTGTTGCTTTACATAATATTCTGCAAAACAATGTATCACTCATTTTAGTTGCATAAGCATACGTAAGTATGATTGAAATGAAGAACTTAGGTGCAATTGGTAGAACTAGCGACTTAATAGCAAAATTTTTGTATAATATTTATTTTTCATTTATCCGGGAAAGAAGTGCGCTTGGTAGCCTCTCTTTATGTCGCGTCGCGGTTTGCTTGTCTGCTGAATTATGTATGCGATAACATAACCTCACGTCCGCAACTCTTACATCCTTGCTGCGTTCGGAGGAATGTGGTACCTACTTTACTTTGTCGGCTAATGTGATCATTTCGGTGGTATGCGTGCGGATTTCACTGTGTTACTGCGTTGTTTTATTTATATTTATGTAATACCTACAAACTGCTGTTAACTATCCTGTGTTCTTGTCTAAGTAAGTAGGCACCGATATTTTTATGTTGATAAAAAAGTGAATGAAGGCTTATTAGTGGGGAAGGCAGGGCGGGCGGTGAGCGCGGCGTCGGCGGAGGCGCGGGCGGCGGCGTCGTCGTGTGGGGCGGCGGCGAGCGCGGTTCCCACAGCCCAACAACCATCGCGACCAGTTCCGTGGAATGTGGTCGCAGCCGCCGCGCACTTTCACCAAAACAATTCGTTAGCCTCTTTCCCCATCGACAATCGTACACGTGAAAATTAACAACGCAACTATATGACTTGACGAGCAGCGGCCATTGAGTAGCCCGCGGATCTCGCCGCGCCGGCGAATGCTCTATGATCGCTTTGTAATTGATGTCGAAACGCGTTGGGAAATCGAATTCCTTCCGTCGTTCGTAAAAAATATTATTCATTTCGAGTTTTCCTTGAGCGGCGTTTCGCTTTGAACTGAACTTGTATACTAACTAAGCAGATTTGACCCAACATAAGTTGTGCGTGTTTGTTTGTTGATTCGCTGATGAATTATTCACAGGTCTGCGAGTTTATATGCAAACGCAAATCTCTCGATGTTACACAGCCGGGATTTATATAAGAGGGTTATTCATATTTGATAACGATATTTTAATACAAACATCTTGTAAATTGAGATAATATGCACTTATATTACTTGAAATAATTTAAAGAAAAGGTACCAACGGTAGTGAATTTCTGCTGTGCGAGTGTAGTCGAGATAAACCAATAGAATTATAAGACGATGATTTGTTAGTTATAATTTTGCTATGTAAAAAAAAAAACTAAGCAAGGAACATTCTTACACGAGTATCCTGACGTAACGTTCTAACGAAACGTTAGACATTGTCCAGATATGTATCTCTCTGACGTTCCTGTCGTATTGCTCCCAAACATCACATCAATAAATCATTTAATTGAAGCATCGATAATCACACGTTTACACCCCAGGTATTTAAATGAAAGCCTCATCGTAAAGCTCGCGACCATTGTAAATTGCCCCGTGTTGTGTACGTAATATAATGTAAGTACATACATAAGTGATTGTTTGAAAAAACCTACTGTTAAAACAAGAGTCCGTGTCTACGCATGATCAATCAAAAAGCTTTTCCATAACGGACGCGGCTCAGCGAACCTCACAATGCTCAAATTATTCAAACAAATACGATAGTCCGATGTGTGGCCATTGGGAAACGCATTCAACAAAGCTTTGTGTATTCTGTGCCTATTAATTTTGTAACCGACCAACTAAGTCGTGTTAAGTCAAACATGGTTCACGGTTTTTCTTCAAAGGCTCGAAATCGATTTGTTTAATGGATAGACTTCTGATGATAACATAGAGATTGTTTAATTGCGTTGGCTCGCTTTTACAAAGCTTACGACGCTCTAGTGGCGATGGAACACATCGTGAAGAATCCCATGTAATAAAAACATGTCTACTCTTATCGGAATTCGGCAGGAGCCTCATTTCACCCCTTTTAGTTTTAAAAATTTGAAAATTATAATTTCTATTAAAATTATTTATGTAAAATGTTATTGGTGTTTATTTTAGACTAGATGACCCGACGGGCCGGAGTATTTTTCAGTTAACTCCCGTTCCCGTGGGAATTTTCCTTTATCCTCTTACAACTAAGCTTTATGTTTACTAAGGTACCTGCATCCCAAATTTCAAGCGTCTCATTTGAGCGATTTAGATTTTTCATACCAAAGGATTTTCAGTTAATTCCTGTTTCCGTGGAAACATCGGGAATCCCTTTCTTAGTGCACCCCTACGGTACCTAAACTACGTCTGTTCCAAATTTCAAGTGCCTAAGTTTAGCCGTTTGGGCTGTGCGTTGGTATGTCAGTCAGCTTTTCCTTAGATTCGACAACGCAATCAAATAGTTCCTCTTCCTATTACCTAAATTGATGAATATTCCTTAGGTACGGTCAATTATCGGGGATGGTGGAGCCAGTGTTCGGAGTACTGGGCGCGGTGGCGGTGGGGATGGCAAAGCCTGTGCTGCCCTACGCGCTGGCCTTCGCAGCCGGTGCTATGATCTACGTGGTCTCGGACGACATCATTCCTGAAGCCAATGCCTCGTGAGTAGATATTGATGAAATGTTGCTTTTTATTTGTAGCTTTATTTTGGATCGAAAAATCTTCTAAATGAAAAATCTAATACTTACCTACCTTTCTTCTTTTGTGATTTGGGCTTGATTTGCTTCTTGTGTGCTTCTGACATGCATAAATATATGTGCTTTTTTACTGCAGTACAGTATATTCATAATTCAAAATGTATACTTGATTGTTCCTGACTTATCATATTGTCATGCTTCCTATAATTGTATATTCTTATTATATCCTCTACTCCTACATTATATTATTATGGTTGTAGGTACATTAATGGTAAAGACGATTCCCAGCATTGTCGCCATAGTCCAAGTTCTTGATTTTGACGATCCCAACAACGATTCCAAGACCATTGCTCGGAGTCCCATTTACACGTACTGATTCCCAGAGGGGTAGACAGAGAATAGATATCTACATTTGTCACGGTTATGAGTTATCCCTTTCGCCTCATCAACATTCATACGTCTTTTCACTTGACTTTTCCTTGTTACAAAATGTTGTAGCAACACGTACGAGAGTATATATTTGTGTGAGTCACAGTGTGCGCTAATTGTTTTCATGTTCGACACAGTTAGAACGGAATTCCCAATAATTGCATAAGCGATTTGTTACGTCGAACAGATTGTTGAGACACAGCAATCTACATACTCAAAGAACGGATACCAGTGGTATTTCGTACATTTATTACCGAACGACGTGCCAGTACTTTTTTTTTTAACATCGCCGTTTAATAGCAGCCAACCCTTCGACATTGAGGTAGTCCACGTGTGACGTGCAAACAAGACTTGCGGTAGCGCGAATGCCCGTACTAAATCAGTTCATTTCTAAAAATGTTGTCACTCAAATCGTGTCAACAAACCGTTATGGTTGTTACGCGTTTGAAAATGTAATTTAAATCACCCGACATTACAATTTGAATCGAAATATATTTTATCCAATCAGTGCCGCTACTTGGCCGGGGAATAATGAGACGGCTCATCCCCTTTGGTGAGCGTTCAATGCGGAGATGAACAAAAGTCTCGTCCTTGGGATTGACCTAAAAAGATGAGAAAAGATTGGATGCTTTGTCGCCGTCGCGCCCCTTCGCGGGCTTCTTTGTGCGCCGCAACTGCGCCGCTGCTGGCTCAAAGACGCCCGGACCACATTCAGCTTAGACGGAAGTTCATGTTAACATGAGCATTCATGCCAGATACTATCAGCGCCCCTCCGTCTGCCAAATACGATGCTAACTAGCCGGTGTATCGCTCTTCAATCTCACACGGTGCCTGTCACTGGCGAATTGACAAGGGTCGTTTGTTTATTGTTCGATTCCATCAGATATTGAAATCGCAGTTTTCTGTCATATAATATTGATTTACGAGACGACCGCAACGATCGATGTACTGAACTTCCCCATAGCAACAATCTCATCTTTTGTCCGGTACAGACAATGGGGGACCGTTCGGTGTCCTTCCGGAATCACCGGTTTGGTACCCGTTTGCGTAATTGTTCACGCTATCAAAGCTTTATTCACAAAGAGCAACCGTTTGCACATGTCTTGGATTGTTTGACCCCCTTCTTACCGTCTGTAGGCATCCGTTCGACTTGAAACATCGCTTCAACAACGATATTTGTGTGTATAAATTGAAGTACCTAAGTAAAAACGTATTTGGAACAATGCACGATCATCGAAATTGTTTTCAAGTGCGACACTTTTTTTTAAACAATCCAATAAGCACTCTCAACCCAGTATACATGAGCAGGTTGCACAGAATGTGGAATTTTAACAATGTTTACATGAGATTATACAGCGGGCTCGTTTTAGTTGGATCTCGGTGTGAGGTGTTGTAAAGGTGTGTTTACATTTGCACCGCACCTGACAAGGAGGGCGTGAAGCGCGCGCGCGCACTTCTCCTCACGATTATCGCCTGCTGTGTGGACACCGCTCGTTGTCGCTAAGTTCCCGGACATACAATGCACCGTAAAGTCAAACAGGCAATAATAGAAAACAACAAATTGTAAGTCGGTCGTGAAAATTGGAAACAAATTTTTAAAATGTACTAATATGGTCCAGTGATTTGGACCATTGGTTTGTGAACCTGTGCCCCGGTTCTTTTTGAGGACTCGCCGCATTAACATTAAACGGACTCATAAATAGGAGCTATTTATGAATAAAACATCATCATAATCATCGCTTAACTACCTCGTCATCACCACAAATAAATCTTACTCACTTTTCAGACTGTATACTAGAAGAATATCAGCCGGTAGTATAATTATTTTCACCAGTACTAGACCGGCTTGTACCCGTACAAAAATGAATCAGAAAGATTTGTGATGTGTCCCGCAGACGGCAAACACAAACATACTCCCACGGTTGTGTCTCGTGCGCCGAAGCGTTTCTATATTATCAAATATTAGCTCATTGTGTATAAAGGCACTTTTACTGAGATGCACCTGCGGCTTGCCTCAATGATATGTGGAGTTTGTTAAACACTCCAAAATACAGTTGTGTCCAAGTTACGTATGAGCTTGTATAGTATTAATAATGTTAAGAAACTCAGCTCAGCTTAGTTAAGATAGGCCTTAGCACACGTGTATATTCTCAATGACAAACGTTTAGATGAAAGTAGGCATTTGCTGATGATTGTAATTCAATAATTGCATGTTCCGTTGAAGGTCGATGATGAAAAGATACGGATGGGTGAGCGACGGAATTCAGAAATTCCGTACTAGATTGATTGTTTAGAATAAAAGTGCAAGTCGATATAAGAAAAGATGTGATGATCAGTTTTGCATATAATTGCGGTTGCATTTATTTGATCCATAAAATGTTAGTAGGTATTACACAGAAAATTGTCGGTTTAAGAAGTCGGCGTATTTGCACTGTGGTATACATGTCTCCTATTCACATCAACATTTCAACTTTATTGAGCCAATCATCGTGTAGGAACTTTTAGCTCCCGTGCAATTCAAGGGTGAAGAGTCCTCTAAAATTCCGTAATAGGCGTGTATTCATAGATAATGCTAAAATTCCGATCGCCATAATGTACTTTAGGTTAGTTATTATATGAGACAGCAGTAAAAAATCTGCATGTTGAAAGTGACCAGGAACTAATGAGTTTAAAAAAAAGCCATGTACAAAGTTCAAACCTTCCGATGCCAAGTTTTGACAGTTAAGTAAGTCTCTCATATCCAATTAGATTATTACTAGGTCTTATGTTGTCCCAGTGCAGAGGGGGTAGCTGGTCCGCGTTATCGGCACGCAAGCACTGAAATACCTCGTCATCCGGTGTGAACAACCCCAAGCCGTCGTGAAATGTGCCCTAAAAATAGCGGACCATAAGGAAGTCTGCGCGGTTTCGCCAAGACAATCGCAGTGTCGCGGGATGCAAGAGGCCACCGGCGCCGGCGCGCCGCCGTGGTACAGACGACTAAAAATAGTGGACGCACCGCGTCTGCGCAGCGCCGTGTCATAATACGCGATAACTCGCTAATCGGCATTACCACACGGATTTTACTTTTTGCACCTGAAAATCGAATCAAGTACCTACTATTGATGTTTATGCTAAGCTCTTTCTTTTCGGGGGCAAATTCTAAGATCCCCTCAGATTCCCTGAATCAAATTCTAATGACTTGGCACAACCATTTTTATCTTTAACTCGTAACTCGCTTTTTAAAATGTTTTTGTAGGAAATATTAGCTAATGTCCAGTCTCCGTCCATTTTTGTGGTCACTAGTTCCATCCACTCTTTCCAGTTGCAATGTTCACTTCCACGACAGATTTGATATCGTTTTATTGAGACGACTGTTGTCTGACTGGAACTTCGAGGCGAACTCATTCAACAGTAAGGGCCACCACCGATTGGCTCAGGCCCCAAGTTTGCTTGGTAAGATCCCACCCATTCTCGCGGTCGCGTGACAGAGTAGTAATATAATTTGTACACATGTCAATATGCCCCTAATGTCGATTTGGCTAATTATCATACGTCTGAAAAGTACCTTATTAGTACGGTCTACTTAATACGACCACTATATACTCTCTGTCTTCCACCTGATCCGTCGAGGAAACATTTTGTCATGGTGGGTGAAGATGCGCCCTCCAGACCGAAGCCCCTATGGCCTAGACAGGTAGGTGGTGGCGACTGGGTGAGGTTTGCTGTGGACCTTGCACTGTGGCGTACTCTCAGGCCTATGACATGCAGTGGACGAGAAGAAGCTGATGAAAGTCTTGGGGCGACAAAATCGCGTCGCTACTGCCTCGTGCCAGCGAGTATCGCGCGGAATCTCCAACGGGGTCGCAGACGCGGTCGCGTCGCGTCTATTTGCAACTGTCGCGTCTGTGGCGCGAATTATGTCTCCGCCGCCACGACCAATGGACTGCCGCCGGGACTTCCCGTGTCGCGTACACTCATAAATGATATTATGATAATAATAAATAACATACCGAGACATTTCACACACGGCACCCGACCCCAAACAGGATAGTCTTTTTGAAAAAAAGTTCGTAGTTTGCACTAATATAATTAAAATGTGAGGCCAAAAAATGTGTTTACCAACCCATCTTCGTCTAGCCGACTCCGCTTAAGTTTATATTGGCTCTTAAAACAGACGTACATACAAATACGATACGCCCGATGTGTCCCAGAGGGGTAGCCTTAGATTACGTGTTATCCACATATTGTGTTGCTGAAAAATATTTATCAGACGCTACCTAGATGATACAATATTTACGATAAAGTGAAACTATTGGGGTTGAATCACGAGGCGAGGTATCCCGGCATGTATATAGCACATTGCATACTTATCCATGTATCTGTCCAGTCAAATACGTCATCACTGTTATCCCATTAAGCATTAGGCAGATCATAAGATACAGGTCTCATCACAGAGGACCTAACTTTATGGGTGTTGTTGCCTATCACAGCCGCCTATAATTTTCTTAAGCTGATTCTAAAATGGCGACCCCCAGTACTCTTTGCACTTGAACCGAGGGACGTGTACAAATTGTTGTCAAAAGACTCCTCTTTAATGGGATACTTTTACTGAGTAGAGGTTTATTGTCCTTGTTTCTCCATCTGGGATGAACGGTCCCTACGACAAAATAAAAATAACGAGAAGATCAATCATAAAAATGTGTGTATGTGTAGTTTAAGAAGCGCCGGCCGATAATGAATGCAGGCGCTGATCGTGGAAACGACAGCCAATCGTATAAGTCAATACGTTCGACGATCGGGCGAACAACATTGTCGCCGGTCGATCATGGAATACTGCTCGCTTCTTTGAAACGGAACGGAAAAATAACAACTCGAGGCTCCTCTGAACGCAATAGAGAGAGAGGCGTGCTAGAAGGCTTATAGACAAGTTTGCCAGCCTAAATGCCTTCGGGTGCAGAGTGTGCTACGGAGTTGCATATCCTAATACCCTCGTCGCGATTTTACAACAGGATTAACAGGAGCACGGCAAAACGTCATCCAGACCAGGTAGATATTCTATTTACGCGAAACAAACGGTTTGCGTCCACTTTCATAGTGCGAACCGCCAGGATGTGGAACGACTTGCGCAGACGTGTTTCCTGCGCAGTACAGTCTGAAGGTCTTCAAGTCGCGGGTGAATAGGTACCTAATGAACAAGTGTGCTCCATC
>SJJU01072771.1:0-43222 GCA_012932125.1 Conopomorpha cramerella | reverse complement strand
ATTAGGTGGGATTTATATGGATAGTATTTAAACTTGCATCAAAAAAGTCTAACCTAACCTAACTAAAATACTGACTTAGCCACAAAATTACTGATTTGGTCTTCTAATTGCCATTCTGATGGCTTTTTAGGTGTGCAAGTTAGTAATTTTGATGTACAGTTTATTATTTTCCGATTTATATCCCTTCTACTAGTGCCGTGCACACCATATCGGCAAAAAGACACTGCCTAGTGCCTACCTTAGTATTTTGGCTACCCCACCTAATAATAGAGTTATTGCCAGATGCTTTTTTTGTTGTACTCACGGAATTGGCTAACAAAGGTCCTGTGTTTTGTGGGTGAGTAGAAAGACAAGTTACCTATACATAGGTGTCAATCCTTGGGGATTACTGCCTACCTGGTCGTAAAAGCCATTGCACGCCACTGCATTCTATCTGGTTTAAATAAAAGCAGTAAATCCTAAATGTGAACTTAAAACCCTTCTATACATTTAAAATAATAAAACTGCCGTTTATGAAATAATTACTGTAGCATTTATTTTTAAATTAAAACATATTTTATTTACAACAGTTGCTCGATGTGATGTCCTTCTTATTCGTACAAATAACGAATCTCATATACATTTTATCTCTTACGACATCCGACAGTTGTTAGTCGTCATACTAAATGTATGGGAATGTTTTACCTTAATATTTTTAATATTACTTCATGGATTTATGCAACAAGTGTGCCCCATCGCAGACCACATCGCTGCTTAACATCAGGCAGAAGGGTGGTCAAACGGTTGTTCATTGTGTTAAAAAAAATGAAATTTTTTAACGCACTTTCGATATCAGTAGGCAGTTTTCTGATATCTGTTATATTTACGAAATTATGACCTGGCCACATTTAACGATTACACCCTGTATAGTACGATTTAAAAAAATGATCTGGTAAGATAAATCGCATGCCATGTGTAGTTTTTTTTATTTGATAGATTCGCTCTGTTTAGCGTATTTTATGATGATGATAACTGTGCTATTAGAGAATTAGAAAATACCAAGTGGTGTGCCCGTTGGAAGCACAAGTTAATTGTGTTCCGGTAAAACAAAGAACAGGCCGCATACACACATTCTAGACTAATCAGTACACTTTCCATGTGTCCTATGAAATTCACAAATGATCACAGGTTTAGGGGCATGCGTGAATGGAAGTCGGAAGATGGAAGAGTTCTCCCCTGGTTCATCGTGTGATGTGCACAGCTGGACATAGGCATACCCCAAAGCGCGCAACCTATACGCTCACTTTTTAAGAGCTTACGCAGATTTTCCATCTAATACTTTTACATTGTAAATCAAACCTGCAATCATTTATGCAACTTATTATTTGTTGATTATAATACGATGATCACAATAGGCATGTGATCAGACCCTTTGCATGCACGGATTTGAGAATAAAACGAGTCGAGTATTTGTATCAATAAGAGATAAATAAAAAAAATCACGCCTTTTAATTGCAAATCAGATTACGCGGAGGTATTTCCTGTGTCCACGATTAACCAAGCGTATTTAAGCCAACGTGATCGGTGATGGGCTTATCGCCGTTATAAGGTATATAATATTATACTGATTTTATCACGATGTTTTCCTTCACTGTACTCCGAGCGTTCGGTCATTGCACGTCTAGTAAGTTATATAGCGGGACTCGAATCCACAATTTTACGACTGAAGTACAAGTACCCGCGAACTAGGCAACTGCCGCTCTGAAAAGTTTTTATTATTTAACGCGGTATATGATAATACCATCAATTGCCACTCATTGGAGTGCATCTAAACATATGGTCCCTTTATGCGTCCGATAAGGCAAGTTATCGTGCAGGGGACGCCATACCCGAATGCTAATAGTGGTTTTATATCATTTGTTTATGTCGGTGGTGACGCATGGTACAGTCAGCGGTGTTGGAAATAATCACGACCATTTATCATGGGGCTCGGTTAGTGCGATGTTAGTATGAGCGGGTGTGTTGTAGATGTAGTTGTTGTGTGAAGGAAGATGCGTCACAGGTCCATGGCCGTGAGGCGCGTCCTGCCCGCCAATGGCTGGTCAGTCTTCACCCGTCGTCGACACAGAAGGCGCGTCCTCGCGACTCCCTGCCGCCGTCCTATTTATAAACTGTCGACGATTTATATGCATACTGGCTACATAACGACATGTGTTTCCTATGCACCGCTGGACCTTACTGTTTGTACTATATATTTACGCATCGCGGCTGTGCTGCGTAGTTGCCAAACAAGGTGTACAGGTAAGCGTTTTATACACTTACGTCATTTCGAGAACATATAGCACATTTTTTTGTGTTATTTTATTATTCGGTGTGGAAAACGAAGTCTTTGTTTTTGTTGAGGTCCTTAAGAAGCTAACGACGTCTACATGGATGGACATAATAGAGTAATTCTTTATCTGTGTATTCAGTTAATAATATATTGTGCTCAACGAAACGTAGTTATCGCGAACTCATTGATAATAACAACACATACAACTTTCGTGCTTTGTTTTCTTTCTTGTGTATTATTCAGTTTTGATGTCGTTGATGTCCGGTATGAGGAACAGAAGGTTCAACCCGAAGTTCATATAATTAAATTTCGCTTATGTGAGTTCTCGTCTTAATAAGATTGAACTTTAAATAGTGTACTTACACATTCTTCACTATAAGTTCGTCATTTGTAAAATAAGTAATTACGCATACAACCGCCCTATTTCTAAATTATACACAATCTCAGAAATTGTTGACAGTCAAAAAAAAAAAAAACAGGACCCACCACGTTACGAGCTCCAAACGTTTTGGGTACTCTCCTATTAACATATGCTACGCTATTCAAATGTCATTTTGTCTACAAGTACAGGCAGGTTATGTTTATTTATAACTTCCCCCAAGATATTGGTCCGTGATTTGACACGGAACGTGTAAACTGAGTAGTTCATTAGTTAGCCCCGTTACGGATTACTCACGGGATTTAGTCGGTGTGCGTCACTTAAAATCGATCGAGAAAAATGTCGGGTTATAAAAAAATCTGTGTTAATGTGTTGCATGCCTATGAATGTGTGTTGTCCTTTAAAGAACTTATGCTACATAGGTGAAGGCGAAGAGGGTTTTCATATTTCCTGCAATTCTCGGTATCTCCTTTAATCATACATGAGCGTCATTGTACGCACTAGTAACATAGTAGCTATCAGCAAAGTGTCAAAATAAATTATTATCCTTGTTTTTCAAAGCGATGTCTAAAAAAGAGTTTCTTAATTCGACTATATATGTATTTATATGTTTGATCGCGGATAACGTTGTCGTTTATGAACCGATTTTGATGATTTTTTTTATTGTAAACAAGATATTTAAAAAGGTGGTCCCATGATAAGGAAGTCAGGGTTTGATGATTGACAGACCAGATAAATCGATGGGAACTTTAAAAAATCGTAGGGACGACTAGTGCTGGTTCAAGTCGGTTCTTTTTCTTTAAATTTAAACTTGTTAATAACATGCAATTTGACTCGTTTAATCATTCTAATCAGGTCAATCCAGTGGCGGATTGACCTGATTATAATGATTTTGGACGTAGGTCTGGCGCCTCGATGATCGGTTTTGGCCGGTCTTAATTATTAGCTTTTTAATAATAAACAAAATTATGTGTTGACTAATGACATCGCGCATTCCATTCTAAATTAGTTGTGAATATGCCACTTGGTTGTTACCACTCGTTTAACACTGTTATTGAATTACCATAATGAATTCCGCAGTCTCCGTGTAATTATGTCATCATAACGCAGACGTCCAAAATGTTTAGGCGTGGTTACGAAAAAGTACATTTACGAAGATTATAATGTTGGTTTCTTGATTATTACGATATTTGCATACTGTAAAGGTCATCAGACTGTTAGTCTGAGATTGCATCTTTTGAAGCAATAAATTCGCTTGACTTGTTTTGTGTTCAGAGATCAAGGCCGCAGGCTTCAAACGATCCGTCAATCAGCACGAATAATTTTCCAATCTAATCAAGATAACATTCCCAGTAGAAATGATTTTCCATCTTTATCTGATTAACGGATTCTCGTAAGGAACTGTAAGCTCTAATACATAGTGGAGCTATTTGCATGATTCTCTCATTATTGTGTTTGTCTCATACTCTGCAAAAGTTTTGGTTCATTGACTCTGATTCCTTGATTATTTATGTGCATTCGATTTATCCAGTGTTAACAGTATGACCAAGAAGAATTACGTCAACCACTTGACTTAAAAGTTGTGCCGGCCCCGGAAGTTACTTTAAACATTACGAGAACATTTGGCAAAACACCACTCTAATATAAACTGTGTACACGTATTGTACATAAAACATTTAGGTAACTTTGGTTATGTGATAAGTTTAATTGAGGTGTCATGACGTTATTTTGCAAAAGCTTTTTGAAAAGCCGCTGCTGTGTTGTTGAGTAACCACATTACGCCAATGCATGTTACTATGGTACAAGTATGTATTTGTCAACATAGGTAGAGGAGGTGGGCCACAAATTCTATTTTCGTACCGGGATTTGTGATTAATTGGCGTTCATTTGTTGCAGAGAGCGAGTACACGAGCGAGGGGTCGGGGCATCGTGGGTCCCTGCGCGGCGCGAACAAACTAGCGCGTCGCGCGCGCAGCTTCAAGGACGATCTGCTGGAACGCCTCAACAACATGCGCTCGCCGGGACAGCCGCACCACGCGGCGCATCTCGCATCCGCTCTCAGGTACTGTGCTGTGCTGTACTTCAGGGAAAAACTACCAGTAGAGTACTTGTGGCAGTTATCTGCCTCGGTAGTGATAGGTTCGACAGGCTATTTGATTCCCATAGGTGCAAATGGCAAACTGCACTCAAATTTCTCATGTACAATGTGCTGCTGGTAACAGTGTCACACTGAATATAATGGACTTTAATATTTGAATCGACGTAGACGGAAAATTCTGTTCATGATGTAGGATGTCACGTATGCCTCTCGGTGGGTTGGACAGAGACGATTAATTTGTTAACAACGAAGCGAAGCTTCGCTTCACTGTCGCTCATCAATCTTTCCAAACGGACGAGCGCACACGCCTTATCTTGAGAAACTTCTCTTTTGTAAAATTCAGTGTTCAGTGGATTTTTATTGACCGTCCGCTTACTAGTGTGTTGTAAGTTTATAGACATAGCCCGATATCTATGGGTACGCAGACGGACACTGTTGTGGAGAGTTACACATCTGACGCGCGAGCCAGCGGACCGCAAATCTGGGTACTCAGAGAGGCATTGGTTGAGCGTTTGAACCTGTCCCTTAGTGAAGTCGCATCTTGGGGTGAGGCCAATTTGGTCAGGTTCAATGCGCTTAAGACCCAGGCGTGTCTATTCTCAACAAAAAGGAGCCCGTTCTATCTGGCTCCCACATTCCAGGATGTACCCCTGCCTATAGCCAATCGGATGGAGCTTTTAGGTATGACGCCACCCAACCTCAACTTTGGTTCCTACATTAAGGCTACGGCCTAACGCGCACCCAAGAAGCTGGGCATCCTCTCGAAGGCGCGACGGTATTTCACACCTGAACAGTTGTTCACATTGTATCAAGCACAAGTTCGATCGTGTATGGAATACTGCTCTTATCTTTGGGATGGATCAGCAAAATACCAGCTTGAGGCTCTGGAGGCAAGAGAGGCGCGCTAGAAGGCTCATAGGTTGGCTGTTTGATGCTCGGCTACAAAGCCTAGAACGCCGCAGGGTTGCGGGCCTAGCTGTCTTCTATCGGGTGCATGTCGAAGAGTGTGCTACAGAGTTGCATAACCTAATAGCCCATCGCGTTTTTACAATAGGACAACCAGGAGAACGGCAAAACGTCGTCCAACCATTTACGCGAACCTCTACTTTCATAGTGCGAACCGCCAGGATGTGGAATGACTTGCCGAAGTCTGTATTACCTGCGCAGTACAGTCTGAAGGTCTTTAAGTCTCGGGTTAATAGGTACCTAATGAACAAGTGTGCGCCATCGTATTCCACATCAGGCAGGATGATTTCAAACGCTTGTTTATAGTGTTAAAAAAAACATTATTATGATTAAAAAAAAAAACAAAACCGTTCATATCTTTTCTCAGTCTCTTACAAACACTACCTACGTAATATCAAATTATCAACAACAGGAAAATAGTGAACAGTATTTAATTAATAGTATTACGCAAGAACGCGCATCTAAAAGAGAAAAAAGAAACGTACTTTTCCCCTCGGAGATGGTTCTTTGGCCTTATATTATCGTTTTTAACACACAGTAGGTCACCAATTAAATCTTCCACAAAAATTGTCGAACAATTATTTTTTTGCCGACTCATCTTAAAAAAAGACGGTATTACGTTTGGCTAATGACTTAATTGCACTAAGGTAGGTATGGAGAATTGGAGATTATTTTCGTAGATCGTTTGAGCGTAAAGGCTTACTAAATGCGAGATACAATAAGTTTGTGTACAGCTCTGTCTGGTCAGCGAGCCGTGACTCAGCAAGGAGGTTCCAAAATTATTCATATTATAAGTCACTTATTGCTTAAAAAGTTGAGAAAAGGAAGCTATCATTAATACCTACAAGTATAGTCCACCAACATGGGAGATCCAAAGTGATAGGTGCTTAAGTGTATAGTCGCTATAGCTTCTAACAACCATTTACTTATATTTGTTTCTTCACGAGGTTTTCTAGCAACGCAAGAGCGCTGCGTAACTTTAGATAAATACCGTAATAATGTTATTTTTTTGTATAAATTATTGGTGAAATGTGCAGTGATGAGAGTTGAGCATGCCATATATCGTATATACGTGACAAGTCATAACAGGCAGTAGAATATTGCACATTATTTTTAATTTGTTTGTCTTGATATTTAAAATGTTATAGCCACGGCAAGCCAAATCAATTAGCGGACCTATTCAAGGTCAGCAATCGAGCGGTTATTGCAAAGGAAGTCGGGAGATACAAACGGTAAAGTGAGCTATTCCAAACTACACTAAATGAGGAAGTTTCGCTAGCACAATCAATGCTTCTGACCAAATGATACAATAAACAAGGAAAATCGAAACAAAAACAATGATTCGTTGCGAAAATGTTGAGGGCATTTCGTGAATTGTACTATTGGTAATTAGAAAAGAAGTAAGATTGATTTTGACACATCGCAAAATTACAGTAGTTCGCGTGGCATCTATCACGTAAAACTACAATTTTAACGGGAATACTCGTATCCATCATAATAATTCATTATATTTGTCAAAGTGTGATTTGGAAACGACGTTTATCGCTTGTTTATATTTCTTCATTACGTGACGTAGTAGTTCATGCGTAAGGTTACTGCAAGAAGTTGCCGTACTCCGGTAAGTAGGTCGAATGATGCCCTTGTTTCAGATGAAAGGAGAAGACACTCTTATGGGACATTTACGTGATACCAAACCTGTGAATACAAAAGTACAATCCAGCCTATATGAACTGTCTTCAATCCATGTATCTAGTCAATTTGTGGATCATAATTTCTTGGCTTAATGTTCCTTAGGCGGCCGGCATAGCCTAGAGGTCAGGGCATCTGCCTCTAGGACGACCGTCGCGGGTACGATTCCCGCCACCGATATAATGCGTGGTGTTTTATTTATCTATGTAGGTATGCATTTTAAAAGTATTTTTGTAAGTACATATGTAGTCTTTTGCACCCATAATACCTGTCCTGTTTTGGGGTCAGTAATATCGTGTGTGAAAATGTCCCGGAATATTAATTTATTTTATTATATATAGATCTCCTTTGAATGCTCCATAAGAGTAAATGAAACAAGGGTATCATTCTATCGGCATTCGGAAACATTCGACTATGTTCACCGTACTCTGAAACAATAACCAGTAATCGAGTGTCTCTTGATCATAGTTTCTCTTTTATGCAAACACGATTAGAGTAAGACAAGCGTTACTTCAGTTGAGATCTGTGCGTGACGGGGGTTTACATCTGGTTTTACATTATGTATGTATGTTTTTCTGTTCTGCTCATACTCATCTCTACACGATAGATTACAAACTATCGTCATTTTATATCTGCACAGGATGAGTCGTAACAGTTATCTTAGGATCGTCATTGATACATGAGCGTCATCATAACAGAAGCATAATGCATTTATTGTGTCTCATTGTCGGTATTGGCTGACGATGGTGCCAAAGTTCAGTTCACATTTATATCCAGTTTTTTAGCGTCATTAATTTGCAATCAATAAACTAAATATTGATTGATGCTGTGATTGACTGGTGGCGATTGTTCAGACTTAAGTAAACTATGAGAATTACAGGTTTCCCCGTTAAACTGGGTACTGAACCATACTACGAGGTGTAATGTAACAATCGTATCGAGCATGTCTAAAATCGGCGTAAGGCTACGTCATCAGTGAACGAATCCAGTGTTGCGGATGCGATGCTTTTTTACTGCGATCCGATGCGTAGTTCTGTCATTGCGCTTCTCGAGAATAAATAATATTTTTTTTTATAACAACACACACATTGCCTTCATGCCATGTTAAGTAGCTACAGCACTTGTGTTATGGAATTCAGACAACGAAATATACTTAAATACGTTTTTTTCCCTTTAAAACACCCAGACACAGCCGACAAGTACTTAAAAGCTCATCACCTAAATACCTGTCAGCGGTGGGAATCGAACCCACGACCTTATGGAATGGAGGCAGAGATGCTAACCACTACACCAACGGGCCATAAAAAGCGACTGACTGAAGTCAGTCGCTTTTTATGTCGTGTTTCTAAAGAAACGCATCTTTTTTTAAATCATAACATTATAAGCTAAAACAACACATCGGCATATCACTAAAATATAAAATCAATCAATGTAGTAATGATTACTTCAGTCCGAGCTCTATGTAAATACTCCAGTTTAAAAAAAAATAACGAAAACTATACAACCGTGTTAATATCATGTTAAAGAAACAATAATCATTGTTTTCTGGACAAAAATTGCGTGCGCGCAAGTGAGATGCAGCAGAATAAAGCAGTTGAGTTTTTTTTTTCTGAGCGGTTAACTAGATATATCGCCAGCCAAGCGTATCGCTTCCGATATAGTGGACTGACTTCTGTGGCATAATTCGTGAATGTTAATGTGTTTTGTACATTTGTGTTTGTCGCCTTTTAAATTTACGTTTAATGTTTTTTGCTCTACAAATGGGCAAACCCCCGGTTTTTAAGCGTGATCATACTTGACACAGGTATCAAATTATTCAATCAGCTGTGGGATTGGATAAAAAAGCCGCAATCTGTCAATACATTTACATGGGAATTAGTGATACTAAAGATTACGAGATCAAAGTAATTACCTGAATCAGCAGTGATTTGTCTGTTACCCGTTTGTTAATTGCGTTGTATTTTGACTCCTAGTGATTCTTTGTAAACATTATAAAAAGGGGCTAATTTAGTGCGAGTGTAATGATTCGTTCGGCCTGTTCAATTCTTAAAATCGTCCACCTCTGGCCAGAATTGCCACTCCAAAAAGATTTAACATTCGCATAAAAATGTTGGTTAGTTAGGTTTATTGTAACTTAACAGTGTTTTGCAAACGGAGCGCCCATTTAAGGGGTAGTGTTGCTCGAAATGTCACAATGACACAGATTAATTAATTAATATTCTTAAGTAGCAGCGACATTTCATAATGTGCCGGCTATTGTCTAAAGACAGCGGGTTAAAGTATGACAGGGTTACATAAGATCGATTCACAAACCGGCTGTCGATACTGCCAACAGTTATGCAAAAAAAAAACATACTTAGGACTTTGCACTTCACCAAAGAAAGTTTTATTTTAACAACGGCGTATTGCGTTACGTGCGTATGTTATTTGCTAAATAATTACATGCATGTAACACCTTGGTTTCGAGAAAGGCTACCTGCTATTAAATGTTGTTATACTATACGTTCCGACACTATGTATTATTATAATTAAAAAAGAAACGCATAGTCAAGAATTATAAGAATCTAGACCGTTTAACGTTATTGTCGATTGTTCCGCTTAGTGTTGCAGGGTCAGGGTTTTTAATAACGCCGCAGAAACATTATGTAATTAATGACCCACATGTCATAATGTCATACCAACATGGTACAAAGTTGAACAACTTCCAAGTATTCACGAGCTGTCACGTCAATCGTAACTTTATTACTGAGCATAATATGCGAACTCGTACGGGAAAACGACTGCAATATACTAGATAATAATGTAGTTAGTACGTTCATTTCAAACGTCAGACATAAAATCTCCAAATAAGTTGTGCCAACAAACCGTGGCTAACAAACAATATAAAACTTGTGACTTGTTCTAATTTTGAACAAATTAAATACAATTCGCAGAGATATCACGTTTCATGTCACTTCAGCTATGATGGTTAGGAATTACATGAGATTCCAAACAAACAAACCACATTGTTCTTTATCTTAATTGACAAATACCGCCGATATCTTAAGACAACGGCACTGATAAGGACTTTAACAGTTTTAGCGCAACCTTTAAGGTAGTCGCACGCGACCGCAAGCACTGCTCGGAAGATTTTATCCATTTTTTTTAAACCTATCTTTACTAGGCATAGATACATAGTGGAATGAGAGACTCACGATGAGTCAATGAAGTTTCGTGCTCGTTAGTTGGTTATTGTCAGCTAAAATCTCATTAGCGTAGTGCGTGTTCAGTTAAGTGATTTTAAGGCCCCACCACTTGTCAGTGTTTAGTGCTCATTTTCATTCAAACGCGAGCGGTCAGCGTGCTCCGCTCGTACGCTCGGTGTCGTCCCAATACGTGACGCGGCGCTCTTTGTAAATATTGCAAATGTTTTACATAACAGCAGTGTCGTAAAGTACTCCGGTCCCGTCTTGTGAACCGTGAACATGTCGAAAGTAGCGAGATCACCTGTCGGAGGTTGGTTAAACAGGCACACAAACATAATAAACAAGAAACTTTACCAAAATGGCTACAGGTTTGTCATTGAACAACTACATTTAGTTAAGTATATATTCAGTTTGTGTTACATGTCTATTTGTTTCGTGTATTACATACATCTTTTACTCCGTTACAATATAAGGCTAAAAGAGTCCATAGTAAATGTTACCCTACGACACATGTGTTAGCTAATACAATCGCATTAGCGTTCATTTCAACCGGTCAAACATCCTTGCGAAATACTTATTATATTGTGCTTTTATGCAATTATGCGTCAAGTGGGTTCTCCCATTGAATAGCTGAGTAACATCGTAGGTTTTTATTTTCGAAATATGCGCTGTGGGCAGGCAGGTGTACATAATGTTTTTTTTTTACATTGATCAATTGTCATTGCACACAGTAATGTTTGCTTTGATTGCATGCTAAAATCTTATTATTTATTTCCTAACAACACTTATAATCGAATAACCATGAGAACAGGTTCTGGCTCGAGCATCTACGTGTAGTTAGTTTCCGTATTTACAACAGAATCACCAAATTTTGTTGGTGGGAAAATATTCTTCAACATTAGGAACCATCCGGTTTGACACCTTCATCACGAAGTCGTTTGGTGACAAATTATCAATATTCATAATATTAATGTTTCATTCATGCGCGTAGCCATGAAAATATTGTTGACCGAGAGAACATTTTAGCATATTCTAGGTCTATATGTAGATACATACTATGTATGAAATAATTTGTATGAAATTGCATAGTGTGGGTTTGTTTCGGCACTGTTTATTTAGAGCAAGTACGAATTCCGCGCCGCCGCGACGACCTCGCACTTCACAGCGAAACGTACATAATACGACTGATACACTACGGAGTGGGTGGTATTTGATTACCCTGAATACACGATCATCAATAACTGTCTCATTATTCTTAGATATTGCCATCATGCCACACAGAACATGGCATCCAGACTGATTTCTGATTTTCTGTCCCCGTCTCGCGAACCAATATTGTCTAGGGGGTGTTTTTGTATTGTGCAGGTTTCGCTTTTATACACGCCGTGATATGTTCCTTTCTTGCATACTCTGGGATGTAAAACAACGTAAGAAGTGTCATCAGGTTTAAACAGACGTAAAGCAAAGACGGAGCGCTAGGATCTTGAATTAAATGTCCTTTTTTTTACAAACTATCTTACTAATATCAAATATACAATTCGTGCAATACGAAACCCTGGGAATTGTTTACTCTGGAACACCAAAAAGCCCATGTTATTGCATTCTGTATGTGAAGTTTTATGGGACAATGAACATGTGAAATTAACCGAGATGCAGTTTGAATCACCAGTCAATTGAAACATGTCCCAGCAATTACAAACACTACTAAAATTTCGTCAAAATACTAAGAACTCTAACACCGGTGCCAGGGTCTGTCTATTACTGGACACACGAATTACACTTAAAAAAAAAGCTTTATCTACATTCATTTGACTATATGCGACTACTAAGATATTGACGTTATTTATGTGTTATATTTACCTACTCCGTTTAACTGTAAATAAAAAAGTGCAGATGCATTATGTCTGGAATATGTATGGTCATGATGACTTTAAGCAACAGATGATAATATCAAAACAAGAACAAAAAATGTTCTGTAATGGAGGTTTTTTTTCTCGTAATGACTTAGTATTCTTAATTAGTTATTCTTATGCATATGCATAATAGAAAAAAAATAAGGTTAAATTAAGGTTTGAAATAATTAGGGATAAAAACCTTTCGTATCGATTCGTACCGAACATAAAGAAAGATGAAATAAAATTGAAACAGAATCAATGACTGTAACCTGAAGATCATATATCTCAAGTCTGAGCCAACTTGGATAGCTTAGTTATTAATTACTAAACATTAAAATATTTTTTGGTATGTTTTGAAGCGGATATAAGTTCGTAACGACTGAACGGACTCAGATATATTTTCACGGTTCGATAGGTAATATTTCAGCGCCCAATCTTTGCAACGCTTAATCTATCTCGGCTTCGTTTCGAAGATGTTAAATGAAGAAAACATTTTTTTTGTACTTTTTAGACGTTTTTATCAATTTGTTTGTCCTTGTTTATTTATGAAGTTGCAAATTGAATACTAGTTACGTTTGGAATAATAGAAATCACATAGCTTTATGTGTTTTTTATGATTAAATATTTTTGTAAATAGGTGTTTACACACATCCTTAACTTATGTTCTTAATCCCTAATGAGATCCGCAGAACCTTTAGTGCATGCCACTGTGTTGTTGTGTTGCACACACAATGTTTCTTAGGTAATTTTTGGTCTAACATTTGCGTTTTAGATGGGCAAATAGAAATTCACTAATTATTATTTATTCACATAGATACAAAGTAATTCCTATTAAGACATTAGACGGTTTTATTAGGCCCAAGTAAGCTAGAAGAACCTATTGAGGCTTCTCTGACATAAACGTTTTTTGTAACAACTTTGGAAGTGACCAAATTTGGTCTGAAAGGTGGCCTAAATGGAGAACCAATTAATGTGTTAAGTCACCGTGCCAGACTCATCGATCGCGTTTGATTATTTTGTGCGCAACATTTATATGTTTAAAGCTTTTTACTTGTGTCGTTTAACCTTTGAGATCAACTGATGCGTCATCGTTGTTTATTGTGACTTGGATCACAGTAATGCATTTTTTTTTGCTACATACTACTAATTTTATTTCTAGTCATGATGATTCATTGTAGACTAAGAACGCTATAAAATGAGCTGTCGATGACAACACGTTGTCCTAGATTGATAAGCTGTGGGATAATTACCTAGGATTAGTCTTAGTAAATAGTATCATGCGATAAACTTTTCTCAATATTTTGTCTGCAGATCACATTCACCACTTAGTCCGAAGCTTCGGAACATGACGAACAAGTCCGCCACGGCCGAGGAGGGGGAAGTCACACCTGCCAAAGAATTGGAAAGGCTAGTCAAAGAGGTAAACTATTACTTCACATTACAAAAGGTATCTCGATAGAAATCTTTAGAAAAATAACAAACAATAAAAACCTTTGTTCTATTTTAGGTCAAAATCGGTTTGAATTATTTCTCCGACGTGATCAACAAGAGGAAGCTGGAAATGTTGCCGGACAACGTAACCATTGTGTTCGAGTCTATTGCTAATATTCATAAAGGTATGAATAGTTTATCACCTAGTTAACCTGAATGTCGGTATTCTGTATTGCCTATTGCAATGTGATCGTTATGTGTGCAGCAATAAAGCCTTACTGCGGCCGGTCGCCGACGCTCGTGAGTGCTGTGAAGCGTCTGTGCATGGCGTTGGCGACGCTGATCCGCCTCTGCGACGAGATCATGGCTATAAGAGCCCGCGGCGGCGAAGAGATTGCGGCAGCGACAGCGACAGGCGCCTTGCAGCCGGAGCGCGTCTCGGTGACGGTGGCCGCGCTCATCCAGGCCGTGGAGGAGGTGGCCAAGATCGCACAGGAGCACATGACCCACCCGGCGCTCTCGCCGCGACCGCCAGTGCTGTCGCCGCGCGTCTCCACGCAGAGGAACTCGCTACCAGGTACATAGAATATCTATCTTTGATACTAACATCTTTGTAGTTTTACTAAGTCAAGGGCAACTTATTTATGTCATGTCAGTTTTTCGTAGAAGCTGATGTGTATCGTAGAAGGAACAATATCGTATAAGGCTACATGGAATGATACGGGCTATATTAGACTTTTGTGTTAAACAAATAAATACACAGGCCTATAACCAGCAGTGGATGTCTACGGTGTGACATGATGATGTTGATGAAATACGCAGAAAAATAAGAAAAAAAATGTATCCGTACCAGCATTGCCTTGTTTTTTGTCCTTATCTAAAAGAAATACATTATCAGCTTTTGGATGTAGTCACTTATTCACTCTCGGTCGATTATATCCGTAATCTCGTGATGACAGATTGATCTATCGTAGCATCTGATGTTATAAATTGCCGTTCAAAATGGTAGTAGATGCTCCGTGATTTCATCCACGTATTTATTTACACCACATTATTGGGGTTTAAGTAAGGAATCCTATTTAAAAAAATATTGAGTATCTGTCACTCGGGTAGGAAGTATCAATGAATGTCTAGCAGTTTCGGATATATAAGGGACTTCAAAAAAGGGGACTTTCTCAATTCTTATGGTTGTTCGCGGATAACTTGTCGTTTCTGAACCGATTTAGATATTTTTGTTAGAAAAAAGAAAGGTATTTCAAAGGTGGTACCATATGAAGGAAGTCAAGGTTTGATGATGGCAGACCAGATAAATCAATGGGAATTAGCGTTGAGTACAGGTTGAGATCTTTTTAAAGGTATAATTATATTTAATTCAAACAAACCTTTTCTTTATATAACACTAGTGGACGCCCCGCGATTTAATTCGCAGTTTCACGCAGCATACGTTTGTATGACATACTGAAACTATAGTTTGTTATAGCACCCTCTATACTGCATAAAGTCCCACAGGAACGGGATAAAAAACATCCTATGTTATTCTCCTGGTTCTAAGCTGCGTCCCCGCCAATTTTCTGCCTAATCGGTTTAATCGTTCTTGAGTTATAAGTGTGGTAACAAACCCGTCTTTGTTTTATATATAGATAATGTTATATAAAGAAAGGGTTTGTTTGAATTAAATATAATTAGTATATATAAAATTTTTGTACTTAACGTTTTGTAATTATCTAGTCTAACAACTCGCACAGGGGTGCATAACAGTTACAGGTCATCGTCACGCTTATTTACCAATGGGAATGATTACGTTTCTCGACGTTAACTGGCATTCAATCATACGGCACGTACATTCTTAACAATAAATTGAAAATAATTATCTTTTAATTACTCTTTTAGAAAAGAGGTCACTTGTTACCGCATTACGGTAACAACTTTCTTTATCTATTTAATGGAGTTTCACAAGTAAATCTTGTAACGTATCTATAGTTTTTTGATATCATAAGGCTTTTTTTTCTGAATACTCCGTACCAACAACAAGATGAGTTAAGTTCAGCAGTTCTGACGTGGAAGAGAGACAAAAGCAAAGTAAGGGTTGCCGCAATCTACGTAAAACGTACATTCTTAATAATAACGTGAAATTAATTTTGTCGTAATTATTCTCTTAGGAAAGGGGATTACCCTAATGGCTGTGGAATAATTGTCGTACCTACTAACTTTCTTTATCTCGTAATTGAAGTTATTCAGGCGAAATCTCGAGACATATCTAAAATAAATGATACCATTGCCAAAGTCGTATTGATAACAATCAACATTTACTTGAAATATTTTTACCGATGTAAAACGCTACAAATAGCAATTTTGCTTGTAATTATAACAACAGATCGATTAAAACCCACGACTGTTCTAATTTCGAACAGATTATAGACGGATATTAGGGTACACGGGCTGACATCGGGGTCATGATCCGTTTTACTGAGTTAACATTTTCGTGGATACAAAATTTTACACGATTGATGTTTCATTGTTTGTACTTCGACGGGCGGGACGTGTCTACGAAAGGGTAATTTACTGAATTTGCATCGTAGTCTTATGTTTTGGAGTCCCCTAATCTGATGAGGCATTTTAAAACTAATTTTCATATATGGCATAGAGATCACTACTAGTTTCTTTGTCGATTGTCAATAAGAAACGGCTATATATGACGTGACATTTCTTTCAATATTGATTGAAGTTGATGCAAGAAGTCAAAGATGGTTTGATTTATGGTTAACATCTATAGAACAACGTAGCGTCATCTTTTGAGAAAATAGCAAATAAGAGTAAATAAAAAAAATACAAATGCCTCATTATTATTTTTATAAGTGACGCTAGGTTAAATTTCCAAAAGCATGCCACTAACTACAGTGTGTATCTTGTGTACCTATTTTTTAAACCTGGGTCCGGATCACAATCGCATAAATCAATGAATCGTCTTATCGACTAATGTTTTGCTATTTTTTTTGCCGTTTTTTAAAAGGAAATCATGTAATCGATACTAAAGGGATATGTGGCAATGGCTACTTGTTCGACTTGATTGCTTTCCAATCATCGCCAATTGGTATAATGCACGTTTTAACAAAGCATATTATGCCCGTATTTTAAAGAAACAATGAAAGTACGATTTCGTGTAAAACGAAATCCATTAGAATATTTTATATTGCTTGCTGAAAAACTGTCACGGAAGCTATGGATTACAAGTTGGGGAATTTACTTGCGTTATTAATTCGCGGTTCAATTACAATTAACAATGTAGTCGTGTTTATGGCTTGACGTTGCGAAATGATTTTTATTTAGTAAGTATATTTTGTCGATTTCGTTTGCTGTTACGATACATTGTGGGATATTTGAACGTAGTTTAGTCATATAGTGCGGAAAAAAAGTGCGGAAAAACTTTTTTTCCGACGAGAGATAGTTACATGGGAATTCCAAGAAGTCGAGTGGCTAAACCAGATTTCGTTGTACTGATAAATGAAAAGACCTATGTGTATTTGTTTCATGCAACACCTTCATTTACTTCCCAATAAACAAAATAAAATACCACGATCTCTCATCCACACAGCAACTGAATTTCACGCACGTTCCAATGTAAGATCGTTTGTTTCAGATATCCCCCTTACTCCGAAAGAGATGTCGCTACTGACTGGTGAATCAGCGACGGAGTCTGTGGGCGTGAGAGCTTCACACTCGTCCGAGAGCGTGTTGGACGCACCCGACACGCCGCCACCGAAACCCGCCAGGCCTAATAGGTAATAATGAATACAGTGCTTACAAGTATCTCTTGGCAAGTTGAATGCAGATGTCGCTGCGTACGCTTGACCCATGAAATGAAAATGAAGCATTTTGTCAAATGAACTCGTAGTGACAATCCATTAATCAATCGTATTTTTGTGTCAAGCGAAACTAGCGCCATCGCCATCATCAGCCACATAACGTCCACTGCTGGACGAGGGCCTCCCCCAATGAGATCAGTCATTTGGGCCATCTACGAGTTTTTATCGCCATTGAGATGTGATTTCTTGCCGATACTTCTCAACACTTAATAAATCACATGTGAATTAATTATTCAATGTAGTAATAAATGACTCTGAAGTTTAATAAAACATAATAAAATGTTGTGTGACTTGGAATTACAATAATCTAATTAAGAGGTCGCGTGTGCACGGCGCCGAACATTTACTGAACAATATATATATAAAGACGTTATTAAGTAGGTACGTGATAAACGAATTAAAAGCAGACAGTTGAAAAACATTAGCAGTTTAAAAAATAAGGAAGAAAACTATGTAATAACAATAATGTTATTGAAATATCTAATAACATTACAAGGTGATCCTGAAATACGGATAAGCCGAAGTCAGTTCCGGGTCATTGACTCCTCCTGATATGGACTCAGTACTTACTCTAGCACAGCGCTCCCGAGGAAAAATGACAAGACATGTAACGCGCTGTGATTTGTTGGAACAAGCGTGATCGCACTGAGCGTGAGATAACAACAAATCACAGCGCATATTTATTTTATGTCACGTCTTTCTTGACGCCTGTGCTAGGACTGCAGGTCGACAGAAGCAGTAGTCTTCGGCTTAAAAGTTTAATAATAAAGGGAACACCATGACCCGTTTTGGAGAAGCAAGTGTCCAGACTTGCAGTAAAAATTAATAGTACAACATGTCATTCTATTCAAATTGTTTGATCGGATTTTACTAGTTCACTGTAGGTGAACCTTGACCTACTTATGGTTTCATAAACTGAGCGCAGGAACAGATAGGGCTTATCTTATCTCATTGAATTAAATCTATTGCTTAACACTATTAAGAAATGGCATGTTCCAAATGGAAAAGTTGTACAAAAATAAATAGTGGCTGTATAAGTATTGGTAAATACCAATCGTAGTAACAGTACTTGCCATTCACACATTAAAAAAGTAATTAAGATAAATACTAAATTTTACTTCCTAGATCAGCGCGGGACTTGTTGCTATTCTTCTGTCATTGATATTTTTTTATACTATGAGCCTTTATTGCGTAGCAATTTATCCTCTTTGTTGCCCCTTTCAATATAAAACGTATAATTACTTGTTACAGGAAAATTGAGCTGGTGCCACCGCTGCCGCCGAAGCGGAAGTTCGCAAACGACAACTCACTGCTTGCTCTCTCCATTGATAGGTGAAGTACCTCGCAAAACTGTGTTTCTCCAGCTAATGCTAGCTGGAGGACTACCTCATATTACAAAACATAGCTTTGTATACACGGGCTGCTGGAGCAGTTTGCTACACATTAAAACACACAGACCGCGGTTAAAGCTGCGCTGGTTAAAGCTACCGCCCCAAGCAGTTGCAACTACCCGGACTATCTCGTGAATTAACTTATAGTATTGCTATTGTCTTACAGAATTTCGGATTTTCTGTGGTAGTGAGAAAATCTACGGTATTTTCTATCTATCGTATCACACAAAAGTGATACGACAAGAATATTAATAATATCAGTATCTCTATTTATTCGCAGTTTGAAGCAGACAATCCCCACTGCTTTAAGCACCCCGTGTACGTCTTAGAACACACGCAGTATTGCGCCACTATTATTAACATTTCCTTACATTTAATAAATCACTTTGTAAAGTACTAACGTAATAGTTGTATTCATGTTAATCATCCTTTTTATGGTTAAGTTTTGTAAGCCTTAAGATAGTAGAAGACAAACCGTAAACTATTATTGCTAGTTCCCTATCTAAATACTGATGAATCTAAATTCCATACAAAGTAACATATTTCTTCAGTGATGCTATAAGGAAATATTTTCTACTTTGAGCGTTATAATGATACGAACCTATGTTTTTTTTTACGATTTGATATCTTATATCAGTACGAGTAAAGAAATATAGATTACAAATTACATAAGATAAGCATAATATTGCGGGTTGATTGAATAGAAGGTCAAATACACATCCAAAATCAAAACAGTTGATCTGTGATGTAATTGGCCTATGGGGGTTGTATGGTTTGGAAACATTGTTTAAAATGTATATTGAAATTGTGTATTAAGGAAAGCATATAGTCTTGACTAGAAAATAGGATTTATATTGGATCTAGGCCTTTGGAGTATCACCCAAAGGCCGAGAACTGATATTGCTTCTCTTTATAAATGGCATTACGTTTGTTTTATTGTGTTTTCAGAGTATCCCTCCAATCTCACAGCAGCGGCTCCCTAGACTCAATGCTCAATGTGTCAAATGACGAAGACCGGTCGGAAAATGCTTTCACATTGCCAAATAATTATTTGGGTAAGTCTTCTGTAATAATGCGAACAACGCAATGCTTGACTGCTGGTTCACATGTGCAATAAATGTCGTTGTGAATGTTCATGATCTATGTGCTTTATCGTAGGTACGGTCAGTCAAGAAAGTGGTCGATTTGTTTTGATAACATGTTCATGTCTCCCTAAAAATAATTAAGGCAGAGTTATGTATATTGTGACAACTATAAAATTAACCGTAATTTCAATGACATTCACGACAGTTAAACCTTAGAGTGGTAAACCAGATTATTGGCCGACTGTACATACGTTCAAGTCTATTGTTTCTTTAGTACAGTGAACAAAACTTCATAATACTTTTAATACTCAATAATACTTTTACGAGAGAGAGACTTAGTCAGTAGTTCGGTTATATTGTACATACATAAATACACTTCACGCCTGTCTCCCAGAGGGGTAGGCAGAGACTAAAGATCCCCATTTGTCACGGTCCTGACAAAAACTTTTCGCTTCATCTACATTACATTCATACATATTTTCATACATGACAACCGGTTTCGAGTATTTTTCACGCCACCTTCCGCTAGGACATCCGGTTGTCCGGTGTTAAAGTAAGAAATCAATTTAGTCTTTATTTACCAAACATAAAAGTTGACTTTTGTTTATCACCGTTATAAATTTACCATACAACTGAGACTACACCTACTTTTCATATTCCAAATATCTATGGTCAAATTAAATGTCTGCAAAGACATATAGTGCACACAGATCAATAATTAAAATTAATTGATTGTTTGACACACTATTGATATTGACAATTACTTCAATAGGCATGTGTGGGTGTAATTCGTCGAGCGAGGGTCGGACGTCACTCGACGCGGCAGACTCGGGCGTGAACAACTCCAACCACAGCAGCTATAACAGGTAAGATATACTGCCGTCATACGAAGAAAATGCAGTAACACCACATTACTTATTCATGGGAATTTGTACCTTATTACTGATTGAGCTTTAGGACCTCGTAAGGATCGCTATCCTTTGCTAAAGTTAAGAAAAGTGCCCTTGATGGGTGTTTTAATTGTAGACATTATAACATTATTGTAAATCATACGGCCACGACACATTTCACTGCGTCGAAACGTCGACAAACAATGAAGGTAGCCTCACCTTTAGAATGATTCACTTGATGATTTATTTGCGCCGCGATAGCCGGTATAAACATTTGGAATACAGGGTGGGGTATGTGACACAAGCAAAAAGTTGGTGTACATTATTTCGACTCTTTTAAGTTAGTCTGATGTAGTATACTTCAAAGTACGTTATTTTGGAATAGATTGAGTTTTAAGTTAATACCCATATTCAATGTAACTAACATTGTTATGTTACAGAGATGTCAACTAATGTTCAGTGAAGAGCGTTTTGAAAAGATAGAAACCTCTATTGCTTGTGTGATAAATTTTCTAAAGGGAAGACTCTTTAAATATATTTTGAACGCCTAACTCTGCTAGGATATGAATAGTGATTACTGAAAATTCTCGAAAGTGTTCGCCCACGTTGTAGATACGTTGTATAACAGAAGATGCAATTTTATATCAATTAGTGGTTAGGTCGAAGATTTTCCCCAGGACGACGACATTTGCGGGTTCGATTACCTCCTCTTGACACAATGCTTTAATATTGTGCTGAGATCCCCGATGCTCTAGAGAAGACCACCGTGGGAATTTTACGTCGGTAAAAACCCGGCGTAACGTCACCACTTGTGGGCGAGGTATATCCATGATTCCAAAAAAAGTGTGTAATGAAAATTAAGAAGAAAAATGAGATATTATAAGTGGCAATAAACTGCAATGGATAAAATATGTAATTGTTTGAGTTGAGAATAATGGAAAGCTAGTAAATGACGAGACGTGATTTGCAGTGTTGATGGCTAGTGTTTTTCTACTTTCTTTTTATGTTAAAACGGTTTTTTACTCTGGCATTGTTACTGTTGTTCTTTTCAATTTATATATTTTTTTGTATAGTAGCAAAAAATGAAACCATTACGCCGTCCAGTCCATTATTTGTTTCGTTGATTGACCCGACAATGTTGGTTTTTGTTTCAAAATCGTCTAGAATATTTCCTTATTGTTACTTTACTATTACAACAGCTATTCTTTTCCAGTTATTAAAGTTTGTGGGTTTTGGCATGGAGTCGGTTTCATGGAAAATTGACCTATTTGCCTCATTCTATGATTATACATTTGAATGGGGAAATCTTCGTAGATATCAGCGGCGATTTATCCACTATTAACTAGTATCTTATCACTACACAGTATAAAACTAAGTTGCTTTTTGCTGTTTATTCCTATGCATGCTTAGATCTTTAAATCTACGTAACTTATTTTGATATGGTTTTCTTTTTAGTAGATAAATCTATTTTTAAGGAAGATTTATATGTATAAATACATATAATAGCAGAGAAACACTGTTAATAATGTATATTAACAAAACAACGTGAGTTAGTTAGTTATTACATCGCAAATGACCGTTTTTGTAAAATCATACCACTTTTTATTTTTTGTTATTAGGTTTTCAAACGAGTCTGATATTTCGGAACAGAGCAGCTTCATATCAGCCCACCATTACGCAAGTCACACGGACAGGTAAAACAACACATTCTTTTATATGTACATTTCTGTGTTATTGTTGTGGTTGCCGTTTTCTTTCTATCGTAAAGTGTGTTTTTTCAGTAACTATTATTTTTCTTGTGTAACAATACATATGACAAAACAGTTTGTTGAAATGGTTGGTTTCGTAATAATTGTTTTTTTGTAACAGTTGGACGAAGTTTTTTTTTAATAAGACCAAGGAAAAATGTTGACTGCCTTTTACTTTACTATTTTTGTAAAATGAAAAAAATATTTAATTTACTACAGTCAAGGATGAGCGTATCACTTGAGAGTTTTAAAATGGCTGTGTGAATAATATTTTCATAGTTGAACATACAAACTTTACGCATACATGTATTGACCAGTCTATTTTAAAAAACCCGGAAGTGTTACACTTCAGTCCTTGATTGTACAAAGGATTTTAGAGTTACCTGACCAACATATCAGATTTATAGTCGCCTATTTTGCTTGGTTTTCGTTGTAACAATACTTACCTCAACACCGCACTATATTCTCGTTCTATGCAAATACGTGAACGGAACAATATAATGAACAATATATTGTGGTGCCAGAGGCGAGTGTTTACAACTAAAGAAACTAATAATGCAAATGTAGGTACAGTTCATTACCTTTAGAATATTTCTACTTGACAGACTTTGATTTTATAGTTACGTCTCGCCCATTTAGTAAGTTAACCTTTTAACCGCCATTGTCTTATTAATAGCGGACACATAAGACCAGTAATTTCGATGTCTATGGTATTCAAAACAGAATCCAAAATCACTAGAATAACTAACTGTTATTGGGCGGTTTAAGAGGTTATTTAAAAAGTTAACAGAGCAGGATATAAGTACGGAATAACAGGACTGTCAAGTATATTTTAAAAGCTAATGAACTATACGTGTTGAGTCGGAAATACCATTTTAAGCTGAAGTCCCCTTTTCTGTAGACCCAGAGCTAATTTCAGTAAGCGTCAATGTACCCGGACGTATAAATAAATCGACTTCTTCATACAAAAACCATAATCGTACTAACCAAACGGTTTGCGTCTACTTTCATAGTGTGAACCGCCCGATTGTGGAATTGTCTTGCCGGAATATGTGTTTCCTGCGCAGTATAGTCTCTTCAAGTCACGGGTAAAGTGTACTGGGTAGGTGTACCTAATGAACAAGTGTGCTCCATCGTAGTGGTCGCTGCTTATAATTAGGCAGGATGGTGATCAAACGCTTGATCGTTGTGTAAAAAAAAATAATCAGCTTATCGACGCTTTATGAGGAGATCTCATTGACACCTGCTAAAATGGCCTCAACAGGGTCTACAGAAAAACAGTAGACTTTGTCATAAAAGGGTATTTCCAACTCATCCCTGTATATAGACAATTTAATATTGAAAATAATTGTGTAAAGGCTTCTTTTCTCGTTGTTTTTGCAGTACATTTGATTGTACGGACAATGTGTCCGAACTAAAATACTCGAGTCTCAGCTTTGAGAGCCGCATGAACTTTATCAATGCTACAACGCATCTCTCTAGGAATTTTACTACGTGAGTGTTTGTTTTTTTTTGTTTTTACTAACTTAGACCTATTTATTTTTTATCTTTACTGCACAATTTTGCAAATGGTTGACTACTAAAGTTTTGCCTGCGAGTCAAGACAAGTGGTGATTGATGGAAAAGCAAATGTGTGCGGTATAGAAAGATGTGAATGATTAACTTAAAATGAACTACTACCTAGGTGTGTTATATACATAAATTATAAAGGAAACAGGCTCGAATAGGTCATCGCTAAACTATATTCAAACAGCAATGGAGCAAGACGTAATAAGAGACGGTTTACATGTTTAGTCAATAGACACGTTATTTGCTGATTTGGCAATTTAATAAACAAAGGGCGATGAATGACTTATTATGAAATGTACTCAGTTACAGTGCAACAAGAACCTTTCCTCGCATGCGCATTGCATTGCGCTTAAATGATTTCTAATATTTTAAAAAGGAAAGATTTGATCGTGTTTTTTGAATTGAATAGGCTCCGAAACTACTCGATCGATTTGAAAAAATATTTCTCTGTTGGGGTTGGGATTAAAAGTGTATTTTTTTCACCGTTGGGAAATACTTATCATAAATTACCACGGGATCAAAAAAACATGTCACAGGTAGTTGTATAATGAAATTAATGAATAAAAAATATTATGTCTCTATCATTTATTGTTCTATTTAAATGAAATAGTTTGGAATGACAAGTTCGTGTTAAGTTTGATACTGATAAGTTGACTAAGAGGTATGCAAAGAATTTCAATATCACGTTGTGTATGAATCATGCATAAATATGTAATCACCGATATCCCTTGCGTAAACTCCTTCCTGAGGTCTTTTTCTCCTTGTAGTTGTGTTGCAGACTTCTTGTTTCTTGTTAGAAGTGATTTCATTTCAATTCATATTTCATTTCATTTTACTTTTATCCCGAAAATTTAGACTTAGATGGAAAAAAGGCGAGTATGATTAATTCGTGCTACGTCTGTTGCCTATCGCATAATAATTATATAAAATATAGCCAGATATCTATATTTGGGTTCTTCTTCTATCTATATAAAGGAAATAATAAACAATCTAATGTTATCTATAAATAATACTATATGTGATAGATATTGATTGGCAACAAAAATACCTCCTAGTCTGCTTACAAAATCAATGTTAATTTGTATGATTAGATGTTATACAGTAATCAGTATGGCATGTTGTGTGGTGTGATAGTTCCTTAAAATTGGACTTAATAGAGAGAGAAATGTTTGAACATATTTTGAAGTCTATTTGGCAGGTAATTAATTAGGATAACAAATACTAAGATATTTTTTTTAAACTGCCTACGCATTGTTTTGAGTACATATGCCCTGTGTATATTTTTTGACGTATTTTAATGGTCGAATCATATAATCAAACAACTGGTATGTTTGATTTTCAATTTAATGTTTTTGTGATAATTTAGTTAATTTATTCAGTTGTACCTGCTAATAATTAGGAGTGCGCTACTGCACTGTTAGTAAAGGAAATAAAAAAAAAAACTTTATCAAATGTAAAGTATAGATTATCAAACGCACTGAAAATGGTGTAAGATGATATACTCATTTAGTTAAAGATTTATACAAATTAGAAGGGTTAGTGTTTGTCATAGATACCATATGGTAAAAGTCAGGGGTTTCAATTAAAGATTTTTATGACGTAGGCTATCAAGTGTGACGTCATCGGGCGAGACACCGCCCGAGCTGCCGGAGAAGACTCGGAGAAACCTTCGCGCCGATGTCCAACAACACTTCCCCAATGTCGAGATCAGGTATGTGTCATTATATGCCAGTTCCTAATGAACAAGTGTGCTCCCTCGTAGGCCACATCGCTGCTTAACATCAGACAGGATGGTGATCAAACGCTTGTTCATTGTGTTGAAAAAGAAAAAGTTGTATGCCGTTGGTTTTCTTCTTTCCCGTCACGACGTCTTTATTTATTAGCCAGATACTTTTAAAACAACTAAAAACAAGTGAATCGTATATTGTAAAAAAGTGTCTAGTCCGATCAAAGTCGTAGTCCCACTAATCTTATTTTTCACTAATATTTTAAGCGCGAAAGTTTAGTTGAATATTTGTTAATTTTCACGTCAAAAATAAATGAGCGGATTTTAACGAAACTTATTCTTTCGATAATACACGGTATATTGCATTGGAATAACACATTGTCTGCAATTTACCCCGAAATTCCCACGGGAACGGATTACATTGCGAATAGTACCACCTAGGTACAGTTGATGACAAAAATTTGTCAAAATTCAAAACATTTCTATTATTTTCGGTATGAACTGTTGTAACTTAACTGTACATTGGCCAGATAGCGAACTAGAAATAGGTTGTTTTCCAAATTAATGTACTTGTAAATCAATTAAGTACTTGATGATGATTCACTGTTCACATTCCGCGGAATGTGTAAGACCAGTCGATAAATTTTCAATACTTCAAGACTATATCGAAGCGTGTAATGTGTTGACGAATTTTTTTTTTTTTCATAAATTCGCCATAGTCGTGTAGTTTTTGTGAGCGAGTGAATGTCGTCACACTAAACTAGATATCACCTTGGGGTTACCTAACTTGACATTACTGAAACGTACAGCGTTATTATTGTTGTGAAAGGCTATTCACCTCGTTCACTTTTATTGTTTTTATGTAATGTCAATGTTTTAATTGCCTTTGTTTTTGTTGAGTATTTGGAGCGTTACCGTTTTGTCTGTTAGTGCGCCTAGTCGTGGTCCCGTGGTGGTCGCGGTCGGTCTTGCCGCAGTGTTTTTATTCCCCTTGCTGCGTTTTCGTGAAAGTGGCATTTACACTCGAGTAAACTTTAGCAGTTTGCGGTCACACTGGTTACGGAAGTGCTTGTTATATTGATGCCTAATTACGCGCACTGTTTGCCATTTTCGTTCGCGATACGATGCGATGTAGACGCAAGTGTAAAGCTTAAGCCGCCAAAAAACAATGGACGACCTTGACTTCTAATAGCAGTGTTGTGATATGTGCTTTTGTGACGAAAAAGTTTTTAATTTTTTTTCGCCTGTCGGCCAGTGAGCATAAAGCAGATTGCCAGATATCAAGTTAAGGTCGTCTGATACGCTCAGGTGATTTTTCTGACATGCATTATGGATGGCTTATGAAAGTGGGCACGTTTACACTGTATTATTTGTGGTCTACATTGTATAATATATTAAACGGATTAAGAAAAACAGCACAATATGATGTCACACTAATATTATAAAGACGAAATTTTGTGAGTCTGTATGTTTGTTTGTTACTCTTTCTCGCAAACGCTACAAAACGGATGTCATTGAAACTTTACAGTAATCATCTATATCCGAATATCCAACGGGAACGGAATAAATTTCGTATAACACTGTCGGGGAACATTTTGTATTTTCTTATAAAATGATATCTAGGCAACGAAACAATGGACCTTACTTAACTGCCGTTGTTAAAGTTGTACGCGGATCGTCCACTAGTATAAAATAATTGAGTTCCAACTTAGGACAACCAATTCCGTAATTTCACGAATTTGTGCCCACCAGCCCAAGCCTTATTCGCCCTAGCGTAAAGCCCAATTTCTGAAGACATGGGTACTATTTTGCCTGTTTTAAACGCGCATGTTTCCTTGATATCATCATCATCATCGTCAGCCTATACTTGTCCACTGCTGGACATAGGCCTTGATATACGAACCCCAAAAAAATGTATCGTCAGTGGCAGCAATGGATGACGAAATTTCGAAACTATTTAATTTAAAAGACATAAGGCTACTTACATAGTACCAATTTACTTGGTTGATAGATATAGATAGATGATAACGACAGATGTCATGACCGACCAAATCGCTAGCACAACTCTCGGTCGCTTACTATTACATGATCGTTTTACTAAAGTCTATTTCGAAATAATTCGAAATACGAATTTGACATTTCCTTTGCAAGCTGGTTGTCGATCGCAGTGAGATGTTGTGGTTTAACTCACAGAGAGCCCGCTCACTGGAGAGTTCCCCCGGTCTTACGACCGCCAAGACGGGAAAATTTGGGCTGGGGTGGTGACACATGTATTCCATTCGCCGTCAACATACGGCAGAAGATAGTATAGTTATTGTTGTTGTATTGCAGGCAAACGTCGTCGTGTACCCTGCACGGCGAGGCGCGGCCGCACACGCTGGCCGACCACCACCCGCCGCGACCGCCGCCGCTGCCGCTCAAGAAGAAACACAGTCAGTACACACACACTTGTCTCAACTGACGTGTAGCACCGGGGTGCCGGAATGAGGAACTAATGGCGCTAGTGACAGCTTGACATGTGCTCAAAATTCAATGCTGTGTTTGGAATTGAAAGGGAATTGTTTTGTGGCAGATGTGAACTGCTTTATCTATAAAATAAACGTATAAAACTATACAAATTACCTAATGGGGTCAAATTAAAATAGTCTCATGCTCTGTAAGGATTTCAAAACATACAGTAAATTACTACAAAACAAAACCCAGGACTAATCTCTTTCCGTACACAGTTTCTACAAATTATTTTGCAATAAACGCGATTGGTACTCTACTTAGAATTAAACTTATTCACCAATTGAGTTCGCTTGCAACTGGCGCTATTATTTTGTCAGTTTTTTAACCCCATTGTTACACGTTGTATTACCAATTTCCGGTATTTGTAACACAGTTTTAACCGGGTTGCCGTTTATACGCTCTTTATGTTAGTGGTTAATACTTAAGTCCGAAGGTCTCACCTCCAAGTGCGAAGTGTAATATCACGATAATTTAATATTATTTATACAAGTATTCGGAAAATGTTGTTTGTCGGCTAGCTTGCATAATACAACCGAAAAAACATAAATATAGAATATTCCGCTATCTAAAAGCTATCCACAACAACTCATAACGTCTCTTAAATTATAGAAATAGTATAATCTGATGTCAAAATCTACTATGTTCAGTAGTATTTGAATAATTTAGACTGGACCCGCCTAAAGAAGATACTTTGATACCGCTGATACTTTGGTTATATTTTGCAAGACTTGTCTACTATGTGAATGATTGTAAATTAACATTTTTAAAGTATCGAAACTTACCTATCCCGTGTACGTATGTTAAATCCCTTTTGGTATTTGTATCTACTCCCGTAGCCCTTGCTGTGTTGTACTAACATCACAGTTTGCCTATACAGTGTACCAATTTACTCTATGGGTGGAAGTAGATCAATGTTTATTTCATAATACGTGTACCCGATTATTGTCTCTGGAATGTTCTGGTGAGGTGAATCTCTTAATCGTACTTGTTCTGATGAAATACTAAATTAATAAGAACTACAAAATGTTGTAGTTCGGGTTGTCAAGTGATTCTATTCTAAAAAAAAGTCAGATAAAATGTTTGAGCAGTAGTGACAGCCGTCCTTAGGCGGTGTCACTCTGATTAGTTGGTCCGCTAGTCTTTCATTTGTATACAGTCTGTCCCGTCGACGTCAAACTGACTGGTGATAATAGCTCTCGTATATGAGTTATATTTCTTTTGTGCGCATTATAACGCGATGGTTTTGACGCCCATACGACCGATTATAACAATAAGTAAGACAATCGAACAATTTGCAGTCTACAAATTGTTTGACACCCTTTCTCTTTCTGTCTTTTAATCCCAAAGCGTAGGTAGGCAGATGCACTTGCTTAGCAAATGCCCAGTCTAACAAATATCAGGGTATACGTCGATATATCTCACCAGCACATTCTGAGTCGACATACGTTACGAAGTATAATGGCATGTTTGTCTGTTGGCTGGGTGCGGGCCGCAGTGTTCCAAAGCGTCGCGTACAGTGGTGAGTGGTAATGCATGGAAGTTAACGCGGTCACATCACCACACTGACACGGTTGCCTGATGAATACTACTCTGTTTTGATTGATTGCGTGCTATTAAGAGAGTCTTAACGACTCGCGAATACTCATGTGAAAAGAACTGTACTGTAATGTACTTAATGTTACTTTTCATCTGTTAGGAGTCCAATTTGATTTCATTTAATTTGTCAAAAGTTTAACGGAATCGCGAGTATCTTGGTATCGCATGATCAGCGTTTTGATTGGCTAAACTACTGACCAATCACAAGCTAGTTTTCTTCCGATTTGATTTGAAACCGGGAGTTAGTTTTCACTTCTGTGATTTAGAAAGAAACCATATTGCCAAACCACGCTCCCTGTCATTGTGTGAAATATCGTGTTAAAGTATAATAAAATAAACTGGCTATTGAAGTTAACTTTTTCATAAAATTCTGTTTCCGTTTTCGACATTACAAAAAAAAAATAACAATATCAAAACAGATTCAGTTCTACATCGATTGCCGTGTTTAGCAAGACGCCATTTGTGTGTTACATTTATTAGTTATTAGGAACTTCTTTCATTTCGGATATGTGCCAACCTATCTTCCTATGTTTTCATCATTTTCTAGTTGTGTTCACTCCGCAACATGACTGATGGAGGCGAGCATCTCTGTGCTTCCGCGACTATCATAGCTTTTTTGTTGTGGTTTAGATGTTCATTGTTCACTCACTGTCCATATTAAACTATACTTGTACTTGGAATGAAAGAGCATTTCAATGTTTCATAGTGCCAATGACTGTATATTGTGCTTTAGTTGTCGTGCAAGAGTCTCTTCACATCGAATTCAGAGTAAAATAACCCGTGTGACTTACGATATAAAGGTTTATTATACGTATGTATAATTAAAGTTACTAAAAACTGAGGGACTTGCTTGGTATATGCGTTTTATATAGGTACATAAAAATAAAGCTAGTTGTCTCAGCAAACATTTGCTTTGACATAGGAAGTCGCCTTTGTACCCCGTGTATTGGAAGAAACATAAATAAAATAAATAAATTTAAACCTTCCTCGGACTTCCACGTGTAATTCAAGACCAAAACATTGTTTCCACATGTATTTGCAAGAGCCGATAACTGGTTTATTGTGTCAAAATTGTAGTCGTAGGTCTTAATAAATTCTATTATTTAGTAAATACGAAATTGAGAACACAATAGAGTTATTTGACATTTTATGGTAATATCGAGATTTATGCACGTCTGGTGGCAGTTGTGAAGTTCATAAGCCACCGTTCCACATGGTGTAACTTAGTAAATAATGCCAATTAATCTTCAACTTTCACATTCGTTTGATCCTACGTAGAGTACTAGATGATTAGTTAGTAAATCGTATATTCTCAAATCTCAAGAAACTATTCATACTTGAATCGAGGTATAAACCTTAACATGTACAGATTGAGGGCCCTTTTAATGTTGAACTTATTATGACTTGTTATTTTAACAAATTATTGATTTGTTACTTTAACACCACCAAATAGAGTATATTTTACATTAACCATCGGAGAAAATAACCGTACAACTGTGACTAGACCGCGTAAACACATTAAAGAACGGGAGACAACTAGGTGTGGAGTAAAGAGAAATCGCATTAAATATTCAACTCTCCCGCGCCAAATGATCCTTGAAAAATTGTAGCCGCAAGTTCACGGCCACTTTGACCCGGGGCGCCCCGTTCGCGCTAGACAAATTTCACGTTGCAATGTTAGCTTGTTATTCCGTAACTCACGCGATATGTGAGTGGTTTATTATTATTTATTGCCCACTATCACAGTATCACATTACGATATAACAACGTTTTACCGTTGAAAATACTTCACTGTTAAATTATCTGTGAAATACTTACATCTAATCTACATAAATATGTGCTAATATAGGCGTATGTCGTATACAAATAATGTTAATGTTTGATAAGACCGAACGCTCGTTTCACACTCCGTTGATCATGTAATAATTTGATAATTAAAATCAACAGGTAATATGCAAATTATTCCGAGATTATAATTTTACAACTTAATGATACTAAACTGTACGTTTTCGTTTTGTCTAACACGTTTGTCACGATAAATATTAAGATGTTGTTTAACAAAGATTATTTGCGCATTTCAAGTAAGTTTTAACTACTTAAATTATAATGATATTTCAACCTTTTGTAGTTATTACTAACAGTTTTTTTGTCACGGTCATCAGTCTTAGTTATGCATATAGTTCATTAATTTGACACTGCACAGTTTTTGTTTATGTCGAGACTTTAGTTTTCACGCCATGTTTTGTAGTCGTCTCTTTCTACCATCATGAACAATGTACGCTTGTCACACTCTAACGGCACGTTTAACCGCAGTTATGGCGTACATGGAGATGTTCGGCAACTGCAGTCACCCGCCGAACTCGGCAGCGATGGTTCCAGATGTCTTCCGTCACTCTATCCACACTTGTAACTTGGCGAGGTTAGTATTGTATTGTCTAGTATTTTAGTCGATTGAAGTCTCTATATTAGAGTAACGAAAAAAAAAACATCGTGATGAAATACTCACATCAAAAGTAAAATATCGATGTACGATGTAGATATCGATGTCGGCCAAGAATCCGGTCTACCATCCTTAGGGTTTAACTAACAGAGAGCGCTGCTGCCCGTGCTCTGGAAGGTTCCCTCGGTCGTCTCCGACGACCCCCATAGCGGCAGAAGTTTGGCTAGGGTGGTGACACATGTATTCTATTCGCCGTCACCACTCGGCTCAATAGATGTCATTGCTGTCAAGTATATTGAAACAAAGGAAGTGTTCAAGTTGTTCAACAAAACTGATACACCTTTTTTTGGCCGACCGTAGTTACAATGTGCTACATTTCGATGAATACTTTTCATGGTTTACTTCGCTGCTCACAGCTAGTATAGTACTGGAAATTTTACAGAACCAGTCACGTTGTTCACCTTACAATATCGTGTGTTACAATTTACGCTAATTATGGCTACTAATTAATAGCACGGAACTACTTACACTAGCTTATGAGTACTTGGTTAACATTCCTCCTGACTGTACGTTTTCATTAACACATTTTTAGTCTTCTACTTTGAAAGCGTAATTTGGAGATCATCCTTTTCCTATATAAATACAATACAAGTGATTTGTGCCTGTCTCTTAGGCAACTTTCGCAGTTTCGATTTCCGCCTCCGGCATAACTCGGTAGTTATGAGGTGTGGCATTTGTTGTGTACGCTTTACTGTGTTATTTCTCCAATGATATTATTATCCATTGTACAACGTTTTCGGTTGGTACGAGTTAGTGAGGTATTGCAGTAAATAAAAGTGCCTTAGAACTTAATTGTTATCGTTGTAGTTATGACGGTATAGTAATTAATAATGTGTCTAAGTATAATTTCTGATTATAATTTTTTATGCTCAGTGCCCAACACACGACCGCTGTCGGTCACAGCGTGCGACAAGTTCAAAGGACGCTGGCTCAGTCATACACCGTGCAACACTTCGGCGCCGCACCTCTCAGGTAACCGATAGCTGAATGTAAGGTTTTACTACTTACATTTTTACATAACATATATTAATATTTATAATGAGTATGTGGTTTGCTTCAGGGATAATGCATACTGTAACCTTGCATATGTAATTATTTCACGCCTATAAATCCCAAAGCGGGGTAGGCAGAGGCACTTGCTTAATAAGCAAATGCCCACGGTTCACCGAGCGTATTTAACCCAAACGTGACAGGGGGTGAGCCCATCGCCGTTATAGGGTTCACACACCTTGTGGTGTGCGGGTTTCATCACGATGTTGTCCTTCACCGTACAAGCGTTGCGTTGAGTTGCGTACATAGGCTCTGAAAGAGTCCCATTGGTACACGTCCAGTAACCGGACTCGAACCCGCGACCTCCCGGTTACATGTCAAGTATCCGACCAACAGGACTACAGACGCTCCTGGATTACCTCCGTACGTAAATATCCAACTTGGCAGTACTGAGTTATTTGTTAGAAGTAGGAGACAGCTAGGAGACATGACAAGCCTGTTACGTGCTATGAAGTTTATATTTGCATTGTATTTCCAGTGGTTCAGACGATAGCGTATGGCCGGTGCGGGAGCCGAGCCCGGCGCCAGGCTCCCCCGCCCTACCTCCTCTGCCGCCCGCCCCACCGCTGGCTCTACCGCCCGCCCTGCCGCCCGCCCTACCACCCGTCGTGCCGCCTGCTCTGCCGCCTAAGATGAAGAAAACCAAACCTGTATGTATTTACTTGTCTTGGGGTTTATTTTTTACTTACACTTACATTGCATTGTAGCGGTGAAATAAAAAATGTTGTGGGGCTGACTAGACTTGTGGTTATTAATTAGTGTTACGCCAAATCAAATTGTATTCGATAATTTTTGAAGTCTGTGGAATGGTCAAAAACATCTATAGTCTAAAACAAAGTTACCACTCGACATATCTCTGATTGCTTGTTTGAAACTCTGTTCCTCGATTCCCTCTACTACGGTTCATCGAAAAAGTCTTATGTATAAAAAATAGACAACCGGAGTAACATTACAGTACAAGGATCTCTGTCTTAAAAGTTTGGTACCCAATTTATGACAATGGAGTCTTGATTTAATGGATAATTTTTGATATTAACACAATACAAGGAGACAAAGTAACCGAAACAACTCAACATTGGAGGTACGGGAGTGGCTCGAATAGCATTAAATATTCAACTCGGATCCGGTCAAAATCTTGTCGAACTATATATCGACTATGAACTGTCAATACGTCCTATCAAAACCGTCAGTATGATACGAATTTGATTAGTATGATTATGTCAGTTAGTACTTTTTGGTTTGAAAGTTGCATGAACTTTTGTAATCAGATAGGACCTATTGCCAGTTCAAAGTCGATATATGTTTAGGCACAACAACAATATACACACACAATAACAAGTGAGAATATCCGTCAGGCCCAGCTGACGTCGAGTGCGGAGCTGCTGCCGCCGCCGTCGCCGCGGCCCGCCTCGCACGTGTCGCACGCCTCCACGCTCTCTACCATCTCCAACCTCTCCACGCTCTCCACTCTCTCCACCGCCTCCGCCAACTCCGCCAATTCCGCCAACTCCGCCGACGACTCCATCTTCAACAACTCGCTGGTAAATATATTGTCGCTAATGATTGCCTGCCATACGTATGTTTCATTTAAATAATAGTGCGAACCGCCAGGATGTGGAACGACTTGCCGGAGTCTGTGTTTCCTGCGCAGTACAGTCTGAAGGTCTTTTAAGTCGCGGGTGAATAGGTACCTAATGAACAAGGCAGGCTGGTGGTCAAACGCTTGTTCATGGTGATAAAAAAATGTCGTACCTTCATTGGATCACATGCATGTTATATTATTCATGTTGTATTGTCGATAAAACCAGTCCAGAACGTGGTGGACTACGTGCAATGTAAAAAAGTCAAGTGGATTTCTTCTTTCGTTTATTTGGTACCAAAGTTTATGACTGATAGTTATATGTACACATTTTTAAATGGGATAATAAAGGTGTCTTAGGCGTTCCGTGTACCTACTCATATTATCAATATGTCAAACAGCTTCGAAATGTCCACTATTCACTCCACTGAAATGCGATGGAAGACTGACCTGACCCGAGCACCCGAAATAGAAGTGCTTGCAAGAAGAGAGTGTTTTAACAATTGTAGAGAATGTTTACCAATTGTTCTACTAGTGTCTCTGGTACATGACTAAAGGCCTAGGCTTGATAATGTTATGTCTAACATTGTTGCATTTATATTCCAGAACACAGAAGACACCTATGTGACAAACAACAGAAACTCAACGCCAAGCAAATTCCCAGTCGAAGAGGACTCGGATGTTCTAGCCCCGCCGGCCCCATCACCAGTGCCGTCACAGGTAATAAGCAACTAGCAAACAATAATATAGTATTGTGATCTAAATTCAAATGCGTCAAAGCACCACCAGAAACAAAAGTACATAAAATATAATAAATAAAATATAATGAATAAAATATGTACATACATAGTGATGATCGAAGTCAGAACCTGAAGTGGAAGAAGTAAAGTCGACACGCATTTTCACTTTCCAATGTCAGAAAATATATTTATCTCACAAACAGAACATCGTGGAAAACATTACATTTGGCTACACTAATTAAAGTTGCCGCTATCTTAAACTTGATTTGTATTTCTTTTACTTGTGTAAAATATAAAATATTGGAATGTGGTAAGAAAAAGTTAAATATATGGCCCTATTAAATGACTTGACAACTCATAATTTATCATGCACGTTACTTACGATCCCACTTTATTACTGAGGAGTTGATATTTCATTGACAATGAACCTCCTCTAATATAGCAAAGCGAGAGTAGTACGGAGCCCACGACAGCCGGTTCGGAGAGCCTGGCGGGCGTGTCGGCGGACGACATCATGCTGCAGACGGACGTGAGCCAGTGGCTGGAACTGAAGCCGCCCGCCGCCAACTCCTCCGCCGAGCCTGAGATCAGGGGGGGACACCCGCACGCCCTCATAGTGCTCGCCACTAAAGCCACTAAAGGTAATTATTACATCTTGCTATTGGTTGAAGGTGTCGCTCGGTGTTTTGTCATTGGTGTGGTATTCGCTGGGCTTCTTTATTCTACCGATAGGTGTAATCATTACTCGACCATGAAAACTCGTCTACATGATCGTTAGAAAAAGAAACGAATAGTTAAAAGAAATGTGGGAATTGTTACAAGAGGCGTTGCTTAAATCCCATACATTGGAACTTCGATCAGATGGTTTGGGCCCACTGTTAGCATTCAGACGCCGAAGTCTTTGTAATATGGATGTCAATGCTGTAGAAAGGGAAAAGTTGGCAGCAAAACGTTTCCAGACAGTAGCTCCTAAGCCCAGAGGCGGCTAGGGCTTATGTGGTGGGTGCTTGCGGTCTGATAATTTAGAATAACCATTTATGGGCAATTTGCAATCGGTGTAGTGGAATGGATATGAGAATTCCCAGAATCACCATGAAATGGGTATTGTAAGATCGACCGATACTTGATCGTCGAACACGCGGACATTTTTCATGGTCGGGGTTCGGTGGTGTGTTATCCGAAGTTGTTTAAATTCAAAGAGATCGGTAGAATTGGAACTTGGCATATGGGTACGTGAGTTATTAAACGGAAAACAAAAGTATAGTGACAGTTACACTTAAATATTGCTTTTAAGTGACTTAATCATAAGTTACAACAATGTAGGTAGATATTGGGAACATTTCAAATAAAATATTGGATGATAAGATTGTTTTTGATGAAGAGTTAATATAAATTCTCAATAACGATTGTACCAGCATAATCTATTAATAAGAATAGCATGATCTGTGTAAATTTACAAGGGAATTAAATGGAAACTCAATAATTTGGCTAATGTTATGGAATGGAATCGTACTCCAACATACTCTAACAATGTTAACGTGCTACTGCATGGTTTATGTTAATATTATTATATCATAGTCATCAGTCTTCGTCTAACGTAACATACTTTCATGCTTTCCCTTTACAGAAACGGACCAGTGTAAGTTCAAAATGAACAGTTCTTTAATTGCATTTGGCTTGCGGTTTACGCTTAGCTCCTTTCTTAATTAACAATCACGCCGCATGACTGAATCTAAAGATCACTAGGTTTTTAGGTTCACTTGTAAACAATATAACCCTTCTGTCGTAAATTATCTTTAACCTCCTACCTCGTTACTAATATAAAAATGTAATGTGTAGCTTATGTAACAGTGATTTGTTCTTTTATATCACTTGACATTTCCTTGACGTAGTGGAACTCAGACCAAAAACAAGTAGACTTGGCCCCAGAAGCACAAAACCGTGCTACGCAGTAAGGGCAGAATGGATATTGTCTTGCTATTTTATTTCTGCATGTTCTTCATATCTTTGTTTTGTTTTGTTCTAAACGATAGTTTTGTATTGCAAGTCTAGTTTTTTTTTGTCTGAAGTGTACAGAAAACAAAACTGTGTGTTAGTTACACAATAAACTTTTGATATTAGCAAAGGGGTTACTTTTTAATATATTATCAGACACTTTAGTGCTTACTCTAGTAATTACTGGTTTGTTCTATGAATGCGTTATTTTCGATACTGATGTATTTAAACTATAACACTTGCACGAGTTGCACGATATGACACGTGGTTTTACGTATTTAACTAATTTGTTGTCTTTTTCACTGTGGCAATGAAAAGTAATATTCTAAAAATGAACTGCACGTTTGTCTCTGAGCAGCATATTGTGCTCATGTACAAAATATATTCAGTACCAACCTACTACACTAAAACAGAGATATATTGCAATGGCATCAATACTATTTCTACTCAAATAATAATAATAAATTATCAATTAATTATTTCCTTAGAAAAGCACGACAATGAACATGAATATTTCACCTACTGTAATAAAAAAAACCCATTTGAAAATTTTCGACAATTTGTTAGCGACTATACTAGTTCTCTGAAAATGTGTGTTGCCACTTTTTAGGAGAAAGACCGACGTATATTTCCATAGAGCGAGTTTGGTCGTATCGGTCCTGCACTACACACGCATGTGATGCATAACTTGTAAGACGTGATACACGGAATGGCACTTTAAAACCTTACGTTGTTGCGATGTAATCTCGCTCCCTAGGTTAAAAATATGGTCTACATCGGATCGTTCTCACTATTACATATCATATCATTCAATTTTGCATATCAATTGTTGGGAATTAGGGACACTAGTGTTTTATTTTTTATCGCCACCATTTCTGAACATCAGTATAATGGGACTATTTTGGAAAAAAAGTCTCAAAATATTAATTTATTGCAATCGACCCGTTTTCGTCGCCTTTTAAAACGAAATAGCTTATATAGTAATCTTTTCTATTTCTGTGTATGTTTGTTTTGTTGATTCCAAAATTTCATCACAACTGGTTGACCGTATTTTTTTCCTCCACAACGTACTTACTTGTCGAATATTTATAGTTCCAAGTTAACAATATTTGTGTAGTATTTCCCAATAATATATCGTTACCTGTGTGGCAAATTAATTGAAAATACATTATATTTTAAAGTGTGTTACATTATATTCTAACGAAATGCTTTGATTATTCGTACTTACCTCAAATGTTGATATCTAATTTATGATTTTCAAAATATTTGCTCTATGATAACGATGTTTACAATTGCACTTACAATGTTTTACTTGAGAATATCGAGATAGCTCTCTCTACATTTATATTGTTAATATTACAATAGCACTCAATGTATCACACGGGGGTTTTGAGCGATTTTGATTTCGGGAACCTTGTTCGTTGAATTAGAGCTCCGCCATTTAGACTTAAGGTCGAATAATATGCTTTTTAAAGTTTAGGGTTATTTTTCATAATGTTAATAGTATATTATAAAAATAAATTAAAAAATCCTTGCTTTTATGTCTGTCAGCCTCGCACTAAATACCTAAATGATCTTCAAACTACAAGCCGAAATAAATAAATTCTTTTCAGTAAAAATATTCGTAAGATAATTTAATAGTTATACCTTGTTGTACAACGCTCAAACACCCCGGCGACCTTAGCGATAACTAGAGAGAGCGTATGTCGCATGTATACATAATATCTCCCCAAAGACAAACATCGGGTAATAGGTATTGAATAGTTGTCGGAAAAAAATTAAGTCACTGTTAAATAATATATGATATTTTCATCGACATTTTAAGCTAGAGTTATTAGAGTTACTTAAAACCGGTTCTCATTAGTCTGTAAATTAACATGCGATTACGGGAATCGCCGTAAAAGCAAGAATTATTTTTTCGATAACTGTTACAACCCTACGTATTACCCGACGTGGAGCTTTGGTCGCACTCCATACGTATGACGATAATGACGTGTGGGGCGCGCAGACTTCGCGTACCAGGAGGCGTTCCTGGCGACGTACCGCACGTGGGTGTCGCCGCGCGAGCTGCTGGCGCTGCTGTCGCGGCGCGCGCGTCACCTGCGCCGTCTGCGCCCGCGCCGGCACGACGCGCGCTCCACGCTCGCCCTACTCACCCGCCAGGTCGCCGACCTCACGTGAGTACCATCCCACACCACACACCGCCGGCTGTACCTGTGCACTGTGTGGTTGCGCGGTCTAGTCTCCTTGCACTTGTTTGCTCTCACCACACGTTTGTTAGGTCTAGTCTCAGTTCTTCGGTGCTAAACAAAAGTCAAGCTTTATATGTACAGAATAAGGACCGTTTTAATTTTGAACTTGTTATGACAGGTGCCAAATTGATTTGTATATAAATGATGCCCAGCCACCCAACCTGAAATGATGGAAATGTCCTCCGGCAGTTCTTGACTAGGAAATATTCAGCTATACTTTTTTACCTTCTAGTATTAGAGAAAAATGGTATTACGTAATTCCAAATTCAAATTATTTATTTGCATTCCAATGATTTATTTCATTCTAATTTTTACTTTATTACTTGCACAGTACAACAATTTATTGTAGGTACGCAATAAACAGATGGATTATAAAAATAATTGTACCAGAAAAATAAGAATAAAACAGCACTGATTATTTTTAATGACAATGATCACCGCAATAAATTATATTACCAAATGCGACGTTCCGTAAAATCGATCTCTTCTGGTTAAGAAAGGCTAAATTTCGATTTCACATCAATCAGACCGTAGCCGTGACTGATGTCCACCGGAGAGGGTTGATGGTCGGCTGATGACCGCGGTGAATCTGACTTAGGAGTAATATGACGAAACTCCAATAACTCTTGACATTTTATGGAACTTATTATGGAACATTATTTATTATTATTTTCGATCATGAACTAATCAGGGTGGTTTTAGTCTCGCGTCTGCACTGATAACTACATATAATTGCTATAAAAAGAGTTATCGACGCGTCTCATGCGGGCTGATCGAACGTAGGCTATGTCAGCGCGTTTAAAAAAAAAATATATAAGGCGCTATAGGTAAACAATTTAACATAGAGTCCTGGTACGCAAGTTGGAGAGGAGGTCGGAAAGAGGCTGCGACAGTTATCCGTCAGAAAATTTCTTCTACTTCTAAAAAATTACTTACAAGCAACCACGCGAGCTCTCTGTCGAGTCGTTTGCCTATAATAAGACGCGACCAAGACACGCGCTACTCAACAAACAACAAAGTCGGTAGTAGCTTGTAGCACGGGCTCGTGACGACAGCGTCGATAAAATACTCGACTTAAAATCAGCCTTACTATGTTCTTGTGTGATATACAAGACATCCACATTACATAATTATCTTTCTTCAATCAGCATGGCCGACTTGGATTCATCAATGATGCAGGAGATTATGGACTTCATCTACTGGCTGGTGGAGATCGAAGAGCTCGCTATCGCCAAAGCTCTGCGGCAGATTTTGGTCGAGAAACAGAAGCAGCAAATGATGTTGCAACAAGTGAGTAAATAAATGGATAAAATCAGAAAAAATATATAAATTAAAATAATGTACAACACAAGAAATTAACAAAATATCAATGTATTAACAGCGGTATACAGTGTAAAAGGTGCAAGTCACCACGGCGAATTCATATGTACCTCTATACATTTACATTATCCTAATTCTGTTTGTATTCCATGCGTTTGGTATGTCATTGCCAATCATAGTTATAATTATGTATATATGTATCCTGTAAGGAATTAAACACCGAATGGGACAAATGCAAAGACCGATGCAAATGGGTAGTAACAAAATGTCCCTGGTATTTGACTTAATAAAATTGTTCACTTCACTGTATCACCATCATCATCAGCCAATTCACTGTAATAACTAATCATTAAATTTCACAGAATCCTCGTCACGAGTACGACAGCCCGTGCGCCGGCACCGTGTCCCTGCGCCAAGACTCCCTTCTAGAATTCAAACCCATCGAGATTGCGGAACAAATGACACTGCTGGACGCTGAGCTGTTTGTGCGCATCACTACCGCGGAGGTGCTGGCCTGGCCCGGGAACCAGAGCGAGGAGTCGTCGCCGAATCTCACCAGATTCACTGAACACTTCAATAACATGAGCTATTGGGCTCGGTCGCGGATATTGAAGCAGGTTTGTTCTGTCATCATTTTTGTTACACATAAAAATGTTCGAAAAGGAAATATTGAACTTGATTTGAATCGTAATATTAGTGGAATACACTTAGCTTCACGGGCAACCGTGCCAGTATGCTGAGTCGGCGTCTTTTTTTTGCTGTCAGATGTGTTATCTATTGTACTTTTGTTGTTCGTGTCTTTTTAGCAAAAATATATGAATATCTATTATATTGCCCCTATTAGCTATTACCTTATTCTCGGAACCGCGATCATTAAAAATATATTGATCGTATTGACAATAATATTTGAAAGTGGTATAGAGGTGCTGCTAGATTTTTTATGTTCGGTACACTGGTATGAAATCGATGGAAATCACCATTTAATTTACAAAGTACTTATTTAAACCTCTACCAACTTGTCTGCATTACAGGAGGAAGCTCGCGAACGCGACAAGTACGCGCTGAAGTTCCTGAAAGTAATGAAGGCTCTGCGCAAGATGAACAACTTCAACTCTTACCTAGCGCTGGTATCTGCTCTGGATTCGCCGCCCGTGCGTCGTCTGTTCCCGCCCGGCAGGACGGTGGAGATGGCCATGCAGGAACACTGTGCGCTCATAGACTCCCATTGCTCCTTCAGAAACTATAGACAGGCCCTGGCTGAGACGCAACCACCTTGTATACCTTACATGTGAGTTCTGCTATATTATTTTGGTGCTACGATATCAACGGTGAAGATCTCAACCTTCTGGTTATATACGGTAGTCGAATTGATCTGCTTAGCAAGTGGCCGTGATTAATTCTTTCGATTTGTGATTGAAGTATGTACTCTCCCATCAATCTGTCTCTTTCATCA
>SJJU01072770.1:0-61225 GCA_012932125.1 Conopomorpha cramerella | reverse complement strand
CAGAGCACTGAGCAGAACACTGCCACACAGAGCACTGAGCAGAACACTGACACACAGAGCACTGAGCAGAACACTGACACACAGAACACTGAGGAGAACACTGCCACACAGAGCACTGAGCAGAACACTGACACACAGAGCACTGAGCAGAACACTGACACACAGAGCACGGAGCAGAACACTGACACACAGAGCACTGAGCAGAACACTGACACACAGAGCACGGAGCAGAACACTGACACACAGAGCACTGAGCAGAACACTGCCACACAGAGCACTGAGGAGAACACTGACACACAGAGCACTGAGCAGTAAGAGCGGACACATCAGAGTCTATTGAGGGCATGACACTGCCCATGCAGAGCACTTGAGAGAACACTGCCACACAGAGCAACTGAGCAGAACATCTGCCGGGACACAGAGCACTGATGCATAAACACTGAACAAACACAGAGCACTGAGCAAGAACACTGCCGCCACACAGTAGCACTGAAGCAGAACACTGCCACACCAGAAGCATAATGAGCAGAACACCTGACACACAGAGCACTGAGGCAGACACTGCCACACAGAGTACCTGAGCAGAACACTGCTCCGGCCACACAGAGCACTGGCAGCACAACTGACACACAGAAGCACTGAGCCCACAAGAACACTGCACACAGAGCACTGAGCAGAACACTGCCACAAACGCTACGAGCAGAATCACTGACAGGACTAGGAGCTACTGAGCTCAGTAACACTGCCCCACAGAGCAACTGAGCAGAACAACTGCCACACAGAACAATGAGGAGAACACTGCCACACAGAGCACTGAGCAGAACACTGACACACAGAGCACTGAGCAGAACACTGACACACAGAGCACGGAGGAGATCACTGCCACACAGAGCACTGAGCAGAACACTGACACACAGAGCACGGAGGAGATCACTGCCACACAGAGCACTGAGCAGAACACTGACACACAGAGCACGGAGGAGATCACTGCCACACAGAACACTGAGGAGAACACTGCCACACAGAGCACTGAGCAGAACACTGTCACACAGAGCACGGAGGAGATCACTGCCACACAGAACACGGAGGAGATCACTGCCACACAGAACACTGAGGAGAACACTGCCACACAGAGCACTGAGCAGAACACTGACACACAGAGCACTGAGCAGAACACTGCCACACAGAGCACTGAGCAGAACACTGCCACACAGAGCACTGAGCAGAACACTGACACACAGAGCACGGAGGAGATCACTGCCACACAGAACACTAAGGACGAGGCTGAAAATTAGGACACTGCTGTGACGTTTACGATAATTATCAAAAGTGACAAAAAAATGTTTGGTACTATTTGATGATTTTGCTTATCTAATGTTTCAACAATTGTTGTTATTGCCGTCAACACTGTAATAAAGTAATAATTTTAAGAAAATTAGCAAGTTTTTTTAAGCCCGTAGTTACACAGTTAGATACAGTAATTGCTAATGGTGGTGCCTTTATCACAGCTTTCGTGCTTCTCACAACAATTAAGCTGAATAATAATTGCTCGACACTACCACCCAGTGGCGTGCACACCATAGAGGCAAAAATACTGCCTACCTTAGTATTTTGGCTTCCCGACCTAATAGTAGAGTGAGAGATCTTATTGCTAGATCCTTTTTTGTTGTACTCACGATATAGGCTGACGAAGTTCCTGTGTTTTGTGGGTGAGTAGATAGGTAGTTCCTTTAATACGTAAAGACAAGTTGCGTGTCAATCCCTAGGGGATTACTGTGCACGCCACTGCTACCACCTTTAAAGGTTAAGATTTGAGGGTCTGATGACAACCCTAACGGTAAAACCAGAACCGGTACAAACTCTAACAGAACCAATAAGTCTTAAATAAATAAATACACTTCACGCCTTCACGCCTTTAATCCCAAAGAAAGGTAGGCAGAGGCACTTGCTAAAGCAAGTACCCACGGTTCACCGAGCGTATTTAACCCAACGTGACAGGGGGTGAGCCATCGCCGTTATAGGGTTCACACACCTTGTGGTGTGCGGGTTTCATCACGATGTTGTCCTTCCCCGTACGAGCGTTGCGTTGCGTAAATAGGCTCTGAAAAAGAGTCCCATTGGTACACGTCCAGTAGCCGGACTTGAACCCGGGACCTCCCGGTTACAAGTCAAGTATCCGACCAACTGGACCACAGACGCTTTCTAGTCTATAAGTCTTACTGCTTCTCATTACTGTCCGCAAAAGTGTTAATATGGAAAAGTAGGTTTTTCATCATGCTATTTACAGTAACTAGGTCGAATCTGGTAATTACTTCCCCGTATTGAGAGCCGGCGGCAGCAGCTACTGAATTACGAATAGACATTTAATTAACGTATCCTGAATAAGTGATTTCAGTTTACGTTAATTAAACCTAACCTATTTTTCCTAAAGAAATTCAGTTTAAATTTATTTGTGAAAGAAGACACGTTAAAGTAAAAGAATATTATTTAAACTCCATTTCTTATTAATGCGTGTATAGTATGATATGTATTATTATAGTATTATGGGTATGTATAGTATATGTATATTATTTATGTTTTATTTTTAAGCGAATTGTACAGTAGTTTTTGATTATTTTTTTTGTTTTCATTCCTTACTTGTTGACATGCGCACAACCTGACGTATGTACCTGCCATTTTATTACCTTGTATCTTTAATGTCAACGAAACAGGTAACCTGGAAGAAATCGCTTTCAGCGATAAGGTCGCCTTTTGTAACCTTACCATTGTCATTATTGTCCTTGTCCTATGTAATATCTTAGTATACAATAAAGTGTTCATTCATTCATTCATTCAGACAATATTATGTACAACATCGAACACCTACTATGATAAATTAAAGTATGTCACAACAATGCATTTTATTTATTTTCAACATCGTGTTTCATAAGGACATTTACAGCTTAAGACGTTGGTCTTAAGCTGTATATCGATATTTAAGAAGAAAAAGTGAAAAGTGCAAGTTTATTTTTAGAAAGCGACCGGGTTCGATTCCCGAGCTGAATACAGTTCTTTTTTCAAATAAAGTATGAATGCAGTTTTTCTTTTTTTCAAAATCGGCGACATGGTTCCTAAGAACAAATCTTCGTATGTCTTCTAGTTTCAGACTTTCCCATACTGACCGATTTGAATGAGCCACCCTGTATATGTACCGAGCGTTGATGTTTTTCAATATACATGAGTATAGTAATAGTATGTAGTAGCTCCTACAACTAAAGGTTTTATTTATTTTTATTTTTTTTTAATCACTATGAACAAGTGTTTGACCACCATCCTGCCTGATGTTAAGCAGCGATGTGGTCTACGATGGAGCACACTTGTTCATTAGGTACGTATTCACCCCAGTGACTTGAAGACCTTCAGACTGTACTGCGCAGGAAACACACACTCCGGCAAGTCGTTCCACATCCTGGCGGTACGCACTATGAAAGTGGACGCAAACCGGTTGGTTCGCGTAAATGGCAAATCCACCTGGTATGGATGACGTTTTGCCGTTCTCCTGGTTGTCCTATTGTAAAAACGCTATTATTTATTACGGAAAAATCCTACCGCACCCTTGGGGACCTTCTGAGTTAATCGTTGTACAATATGTAATATTAGTATATACGCAGATGCAAAAATTAAAAAAAAAACATAAGTAATAAAAACATGTATAATTTCGTAACAAAAAACTTTAACACTTAATAAAAAAAGAAAAAAAACCTTTAAATGAATACATACTAGTGTTGTGTACCTCTGATAAACAACGACCGGTATAGTTTGTAAGAAAAATCATAATCATGATTACGAGACTAGAAACATAGAAAAAAAAGTGTATGACTTGATTGTCAACTTTTTAGAGGTAATTAATTACCTGCGTTTAGTAATACTAAGCAACAACAGATAAAGTATTTAGAGTATAAACTTAACACATAATACAAATTTCGGAGGAACAAAACAAAATACTGCGTAGAAACAAAATCGCGTAACAGCAAGAAAATAAAAAGAAAAAGTGCCCAGTGATTGAACAAATGACAATAACTTAATCACATTTTATGTAACAAAAGTTTATGTCATTGACTTATCAAACGAATAGATATTGTAAAGAATATTGATAACATCCTATTGAAGATTCGAAAATATCATAAGAATCACTGACTGTTCCATTACAACTATCAGTTAATGAAAATGTAAATACGGTTCATTAGGTTTTCGAAAATACTTGATACTCCGTAACCTCACTCCTATAGTTAGTCACCAGAGAAGGATAGACTTACAAAATGGCAGTCGTTCATCTATATCCAAACGGTGTTATTCAGAGACGTTGCACTAACCCCGGGCCAGGGTTAGGCAATAATTTAGACTGCGGGCTAGCACTGGCTTACGGAAAAGTATATTCAGAGTGACAGACTAGGGATAACCCACAGTTTAAGGTAGGTTTAACCTTTTCACCGCCAATGTCTTATAAATCATATGAAGTTTATGATTATCAGAGCTGAATTCAAAATCGTGAAAACTAAATTAGTCTTCCGGCGGTCAAAAGGTTAACCTTTAAAAGGTACGGTAAACCGAGGGGTTGCCTAGTTTATCGGTGGGCTAGCTAGCAAACGTCACGAAATGTCAATGTCAACAGTTGTCAAATAAACTGGCGTGTAAACCTAAATTACAGGCTACCAAACCCAGCCATGGTCCCTGGTTTAGCGATACGTCTCTGAATAACACTATAAGAGTTAAAAAACTTAAAGGAAGTAGCGTACTGCTACTTGGTCTTCTTACGCAGCAACTTGACAGGTTTCCTCTTAGTGTGGGTCGTGTCGTCGTGCTCGCTGGCGCAGTGTGTGCGCAGGTCCGACAGCTTGCGGAACTTGAGCCCGCACACCGTGCAGTCGATCACCACCTTCCGCACGTTGTGCACCTCCCACTCGTGCTCCCACTTCACCCGCAGCGATGAGAAGCAATCGTAGCAGAACCTGCAGCGAAACTTTATCGTCTCCTTCGTGTGAGCCAACTTTATATGCTTGTTCAGGTTCGACTCGAAGTAGAACTCCTTGTCGCAGTACGCGCAGTGGATGGGGTCGTTCATCATGTGGTGCTCCATGTGTTGCGAGATCATCCTGCGCGAGTAGAACTTGCGCGCACAGAGGTCGCACTGGAAGTAGCCGCCGCCGCCGTGGATCTTCTTGTGCTTGGAGAAGTTGCTGGAGTCGCTGAAGGACTTGTTGCAGAAGTGGCACTGGTAGATGGTGAGTTTGGCGTGTATGCGCAAGTGAGCTTTGTACTTGAAGATGTCGTTGAAGCGGGCGCCGCGGCACACGTCGCAGAGGATGTCCAGCGTGCCGTCGCTGCCCACTGGCGTCTTGGCCAGGGTACTCTTCACCACGTGCTCGATCAGGTGGCGCTTGAGGCCGCTCGCGCGGTCGAAATTCTTCATGCATACCTCACACATCTGAAACAAAGGCGAATCGACAGATATTGTTTTCAAACTTTTTCATACTACTTATACTGATTCGAGCATCCTTGTAATTTTACTTTCCGAATATCTATTGAGTTGTTAATTGAACAGTTACTGCATGTATTAATATTGAATACATAGCGTTTCGGTGTTAATTACTTGTATACATACAAGGTGTCATACATAAAAAAACAAAATACTATTATATTTACCTTTATCTGCTTCTTGCTTTTACTAGTCCTACTCAGCTTTTGCAGGAACACTTGGTTCGACATAACCTTCGCTATAACAGAATCGGCCTGTTCAGCGTCATTCGCCACACTAGTTAATTCTGTTAGTGTGCGTTTAGAATCCTCGGCGTTATCTTCATTGGCATCATTGTTGTTGGAAACACTCGCTTCGCCATTGACGTAAAGCTCTCCGAAATCAGTTTTGCTGACAGTCCCTTTCAAGTGTTGGTTGAGATGCTCCTCAAGACACGATATCGACTTGGCGACGTAATCGCAAAAGTCGCAGAGGTACAAGAAGTGTCTGTTCGCCAAATGAATTCTGAGCTCGACGACTTCCGTGAACTTTTTGCGACAGTACTTGCATGGGTACTTGCCGAGGTGAGTCTTGTAGTGGGAGCGGAGAATGAATTTCGAGGAGAACACCTTTTGACATATGTCGCATTCTATTTCAGGGTCGCCATGGCCGCGAGCGTGGAGGTCCACTTTCTTCTGGCTGCGCAGCGTCACGCCGCACACTTTACACACGGTGCACACGCTCAGGGGCTCCGTTGGCGGAGTCTCCTTTTTAGTGTGCTCTTTGATATGTTGCCGAAATTCAGACATATCCTCGAAGATGCTTTTGCAGTGGTCGCACTGGTAGTATTTCCATTGTGAAGGTTTGGATTTGTTTTCTGAAATGTTAAATTATTCATGAATAATGGGGAATTTTCAAAATCCAAAATTTTTGTTATCTAGATGTCGCTAGTAGATCCAGGGGGACTTCTGTCAGTTATATTTTAGTGCGTTAATTATTATTTATACTTCAGAATTTTTTGTAACATGTAGACAAACAATAAATAAAAATATGTCGCCTTCAATGCGGACTGCTTGAAGTTAGTAATTTCGTTGACATTTGTCCCCGTAATACAACTAACTAACAATCTGTCATAACTAAGAGAAACACTGGCCCTGAAAACTTCCCATTAAGGAAATGCGAACTTTATGAATAGCACAACATAATCTTGGCAACGTTATATGTACATAATAAACAGAATTAAAATAAACTCCAAAAAAATAATGTTTGTTTAATTAACCCGTAAATGAAAAATATTATGTCCGCCCTATTAGGGGTAATGGACGAGAGCTTATGCATAGGTATATTATATACACACATCAAAAGTGTCTAGGGATCAAGTACATTTTAGAAGTTTGCAATAAAGAATATATTTTACAAAAACTGAATTCATTCATAATTTATTCAAAATGTTGTGATAAGTAATTGAAACAGGCATGGGGAATCAGGTAGGAGACCAATCCAGAAGATTAGACTTGATTTAAATAAATTAGATTTTTTTAGATCTAAAAATGTTCTTGATCCCTAGAGACTTTTGATGTGTGTATATCAAATAATATTATATTATAAAAAGTGTGACCACTTACTCAGCATAACAACTTTAGCATTTTTACTATGGCACTGTATGGATGGATCGTTGATAGATATTTTCTGTATAGTTTGTCCATACCGTATATCCCTCTCCTTTCCTTGGCCTGCCACGAACACAATGGTTTTACTTTGTTTCTGCGCACTCAGGGTCTTAGGGGACATCAGTTGCTTGAGTGCGTTAAGTTCATCGCCTTTCTTTTCCACATCGGAGCTAAAATTGCTGTCTTCAGTAACTATTTCCTCTGTGACAGCCTCATCGGCTAGTCCCTTCTCCACTTCTGCCATTTTGGACAGTATATCACTGTATTCTAACTCAGCCTCCTCGTATAGTTGAAAGCTACTTATGTCCAAGTCGTTGCATGAAAATATCTCATTATGTTTCTTTTCCCTTTCGCCCGAGTATGTCACAAGTGTCGTTGCGATATTCGTCTCGGAGTGCTGAATCACTTCATAATTTTGGTTCACAGGTATTTCTACAATATTCTTTTCGATGTGCGGATAGCTTTTAACAATGTGATCCTGTGCGTCCGCCCACATCTGCTGAGTTTGACTGAACAGTGGATCAACAATGTAATTGTCTTCTATAACGTTCATTGGCGATGAACGAACTGTTTCTATTATGTCATTGTCTAAGTCCTCTACGTATTGTATTGGTATTTCAGCGTTTTCAGAATCGACTACGACATTCATTATTTCGTCCTCATTATTTTCAATGCTGTGGATGACTACTTCAACCCCGTCATCAGAAGCCATGGGTTGTTCCATGAGCCTCACTGTACATATTCCTGAGTAAATATTGATGTTATTGCCATGGATATCGGTGGACGTGATGTTTACGTTTATACAGCTTCCATCGTTTGATTCGAGGTTCACTGCCAAGTTTGGGCATTCTTTAGGAATTAGGAGGACAGGATGATTTGCGAGGTTCCCGTTTGGTTGTTCCATCTCGACGCACCTGAAAAAAAAAATGTTTTAAAAAGTACGGTGGAGTCCTACTGCGATATTTTGTTTTGTTTTCTGCATAGCTACATGTACACACATCAAAAGTGTCTAGGGATCAAGTACATTTTAAAAGATTGCAATCAATATACACACATAAAAAGTGTCTAGGGATCGAGAACATTTATAGCTCTAAAAAAAATCTAATTTATTTAAATCAAATCTAATCTTCTGGATTGGTCTCCTACTTAATTCCCCATGCCTGTATCAATGACTTATCACCACGTTTTGAATAAATTATGAATGAAGTTCAGTTTTTGTAAAATATATTCTTGATTGAAATCTTCTAAAATGTACTTGATCCCTAGACACTTTTGATGTGTGTATCTGAATGAGTAAGGCTCGTATTCTGAATCGTGTACTAAGTACTCACTACTCAGGTGAGTTTATTTTGTATCTAACTCTAACTGCAAATGTCAATATTTTTTAAGAAAAAGCTTAGACCAAGCACAACTAGACTTGCAACCCGCGCACCACCTTCATTCTGTCTCTTTCTTACCAACATGTATGGAAAACATTTTTTAATGGAACGTTCACAGACATTGTAATTCAATATTATTCACCGGGTGTATTGGCTATGTGCGCGACGGTGGCGACCCGTAGCGTTACAACATTTGCGGAAGCTGTAAAATAATAACAATGTAAACATTGTTAGTTTTCTTTGCAAATATAAATAAAACCAAAGATTAAAATAGTATTGTTGACAATATTATATAAGTGAAATGTATTCAATAGTTTGTAAAATTAATATAATAATAAAAACCGGGTTTGAAACTATTACACATAATATTAGTTTCCAACCACCAACTGAGATAAAATGCAATAAATTAGTATTAGCCGAGCATGTAAGAACGCAACACGTTAAATTTTAACAACGCAACAACAGTCATGGCCCATTTCTTTGCTTTGATTTTGTACTGCAATCAACACTTGACAGCTGATCATCCGCATTTGTTTCCGATTTCTGCCGTGTTGTGCGCTGCGGTCGTTATCTCTATGCCACTACTCGCTTTGCACATAGCCAATACAAAATGAGTTTGTGCCCGTAAGACATTCGTATGTGTTATGTTTGTAAACGCGCCAGTGTCGAAACCAATCGCTGAGATTCACCACAACTCGCGCGATCTTTCAGCACTTCCATTACTTTGTACAACGCAACTTTAATATCTAATGAACTTTATTTAAAATTTATTGTTGTTTGGTGAGGTGCGCTTACACATTATAGACTCTAATAATACAAAGTTAAATCAAAAACACTTGTGTAACTCGAGAAAGTCTCTCAGTTCGTGATACAAAACAACTTTCAAGGAACCCTATGTAAAAACATCATCTATTTATTTATTTACTAGTGGACCCGACAGACGAGGCCTGGGTCCCGCAGTGGATGTCACTTTTTTAAATAGAGAAATATAAATTATCCTTGACCACCATCCTGTCCGATGTTAAGCAGCGATGTGGTCTACGTTGGAGCACACTTGTTCATTAGGTACCTATTTACCCGCGATTTGAAGATCTTCAGACTGTACTGCGCAGGAAACACAGACTCCGGAAAGTCATTGTAGTATCATTACAATAATGTTTAATTAAATATTTTAACATAAATATTTATTTAATTAATATTCTATTTCCACTGTACCTGTAACAAAACTTTTACGTTAACCCTTTTGGGGGACTTCTGCCCGAGGACTTGGGTATAATAAAACTTCTAGCATTGTAAAGTTAGGATTCAAATTAAAAGGTTAATCCAGAGATTATCCAGCATCTCTTTCTCTCATAGTTCTCTCTCACTCATATCCATAATCCCGTAATGGTATGAATAAACATTTAGAGACATATCTCTAAAACAGAAAGATAATGATAATAGTAATAGTAAAATAAAATTAATAATAGCAAATTGTAGCCTACAATGTGTAACGTACCTAGGTACTCTGTATTTTATCCTTTCCTATCGTTTTAACTTGTGCGAAAGACAAAATAGTTTGTCAGTTATCAAGTGCCTCTGCCTACCCCGCTTTGGCTTTAAAAGGCGTGAATTTTGTATAATTATGATATTAAATTAATGAACTATGTAATGAGATCGTTTGATACACATTACATAGTACCTACTATCGATATATTTTACTGACACGGTCCAAACAGCGGTGCACAAAAGTCACTAAACAAAAACACAAAGCTCTGTTCTTCCTCTGTTAGCTTTAGAATACGAATAGTTATAAGTACAGTAAAAAAAAAACAAGACACACATTTTTACTATCGTGGGAAAGAGACACGTAACCACTTCATTAATAAACCAAAAAAAAAATAACATAACTATGCACAAAATAATAACAATTGTTCCGTCCCAACAATGTATTTGTGACAAAATAGTCGTAGGTCAAACACTACGACGGTCGAATAATAAAACAGTAGTTGACTGGAAGTTTTACTGCTTATAAGTAAGTAAGGCTTTGCAGGAAAATTTTCTTACAACTTTCGTCGAACCGACAATGTATCGGGCAGTTTTTTTTTATCATTTTTTTCTACCAACGAGCCCAAAAAAGCTCGGGCCACCCGAGAGTAACTGCCAGACAGTCAGGCATCACAACATCCCGCCTATAAAACCTTGATTTACGACGCTTAACTGCGATTGGGTAGTAAAATCCCCGTGTACTGACAGTTTCCACGTGGAAAATTACCAAAACGCGAATTAAACGAGCTACGATTTCGACGAAACCCTTCACTAATAAGGCTCAAGTTGTGGCGGTTTGTGTTATTGTTGCGTGCTTCTTGTTGTGAATCGTCGATCACGACACTTTCAATTTTAAAATTATGCGTCGAAGCCTCCTCCTTGACTATAAACGTGCGAGTACTGATTGTTCACAGAGTGCGTTGTAAAATCTTCCATTCTCTAAACGGTACGAATAAAATATGCAATAAAGAGTTAAAATACGTTATAGTGTGTTATTTCAGACGGTAGCTGCATTATGGGCGGGCCGGGTTTGCCACCTCTCGCCTCTTGCTTCTTTATTCTTAAAACTGTATGGTCCTGTGTTTGATTGTTTGCTCGTTCGCTGGTACGTTCTTTTGTGACCGTAAAGGGGTTCCAACAAGGGCTGTCTGTGCCTCTAGACTGAAAATTACGCTTTGCTAGCTGATCCACCAAATTATGTTTGGTCAATATACATTATTAACATTACAGTGTTCTCTTGTATTATATACATGTATTATCATACATAAAATCTAGAATTACTATGTCCACTAGTGGCGAAGTTAGGGGGTAAGCCAAGTACAAGACAAGCCTATGCCAGGCACACTATTTTCAAAGAAATTAAGTAGCATAGGGACTTATTGCTGCTGCAGCTGAAATAAGTAAGACAATTAAAAAAATCTAAATAAGCATTGGTTAAGTGCCTATTTTCACTACCGGCTTACCTCCTAGCTTCGCCACTAATATCCACTAAAGAAAATACCTGACCTAGAAAGTGTTAATAGTAGTATGTATTTTTTGTGAGTTACCGGTTAATTGGACTTGAGTATATACTAGGACCCTCAGCCCGTACTAGTTTCTATGTTAAATAAATAAATAAAATCTTTAACACACTCATAATTACGCACACTTCGAGGGCTATACGTAACTACCTCTGAACAGACAGTATCACAGGCCCCCTTCGTCACAATACCAAGAATAACACACAAAAGGATGTAAAAGGAAACACGCGTCAACATTAAAAGAATGAAATCAGAATCCAAAATATTATAATCAACCCTCGAACGGCGCGTCTGCCGTACGCATTGTTTTGCCTCCGAGTGGTCAGTTGAAAGAAATGGGAACGTTTCATTACAATATGAAAACATATGACAGATGATACGAACTTCCGTTCGGACGCCATGTGCCGTTCAATTATATGCAGAGACTGTTATAACTTGAGCTCTAATTAAAAGATTATGTAACGGTGTGAAAGATCAGGAAATTTGGTTAGTTTTTTTTTTCTTCTTCGCGATTGTACCTACCTATTTAATTTTCGTAGTACTTACTTACTTACTGGTCTTTTATGTTAATAACTTGTAAGTATGGGGTGGCAGGATACTGTTGCTAAGCTAAAGAGTTTAGTCTGCTCGAGCTACCTACGTTTCCGTTTATTTGAGTGTGTTGTGCCAGTGGGGTTACCTGAGACATTTGGACAATCACACACTTAAAAATCGAATTGAAAAATTCACATTCGTTCATTAGAACTTTGAACCACATAATTCAATCCGACCAAAAACAGTTTGATGTGTCAACACATCCTTATTTTTTTTCCATTAAATACTTAATTCTTAATTTTTTTTTGTATAAATCTGACGTATCGACCTAATATTTTCTGTCATAATTTTAGTTTGTATATTTTCTGTTTTATTATTGGTTTTTTTTATAAATTTGATGTGAAGGCACATTAATGATAATCTGTCATTAAATCTATAGCTGTTTATTTTTGACAAGTAAAGTAAAATCTAAAAAAAGACGATTGTTTTAATGCCAGATTAAGTCTAATGAGCTTACCGGAAACTGGACAAGTCAAACTAACTGAAATGCGAAAGATTCTTCAACCGACCATTTTTAGCGTCTTCCTCATGACACTATTCGATGGCTATAATACATACATACATACACTTTACGCCTGTCTCCCAGAGGGGTAGGCAGAGACTACAGATCTCCATTTGTCACGATCCTGACATACCCCTTTCGTATAGGTTAATGATAATAATTATAGTTTCCAATAGTAGAAAAGTGAGTTCGGTTAGGTTAAAACATCTTAATTTAGTAATTGTATATTAAGATGTCTCGGCTGGTTAAAATCGAAACCTAGTAAGTCAGTTATACAAGAAATTTGTTGTTGTTGTTTGTTGTAAAAAAAAAACAGTTGTGGTTGTCAGGGGGCAGTACTGCATTTCATGTCGCATTGTTTTATCTGTTCGGTAGTCTAGATTTTATAAAAATGAAATGAATTTCTGCGTTAAACTTTACCTAACTCAGCGTCACTCTACAGGTACGAACCCTTCACCCAATCGTCATACAAAAACAATTCAGTGGCTTAATTACTTCCTTTCCGAAATGGGAGAGGCAACTACTGTGCCGCGAACAATGAACTTCATTCATACAAATCTCATACAAAAGTCATACAAAACGCAACGAGGAATTAAGCTGTCAGTGGATCGAGGCATGAATGGGGAGCCGGCGTGTCTAAAAGGTTGGATGGCCAGTTTTCATAAAACAATTTAATTATTGGGATTCTAAATACAGGTTTTGTTTTACGGCAAAAAAATTTATAAGTACCCACTCATATTTGTTCTCTCTATACTCAGTACTGGGTTGAATACCAGACCACTCAGAAAGTTTTGACGAAAAAAGTTTTTATGTACAAGACGCTGGCCACTTGTAATCATTTCAAAACTTTGATTATTTAAAAGCAAAAATGCTACTGTTCTATTTTTAAAATTCCCTACGATTTTTTTTGAGAGATTTTTCATCTCGTTAAAAGTATAGGTATCAACGTTTTATGTATTAAAATGAATGAATGTTCACCACATTAAGGAAAAAAGGGTGAACATGTCTGCACCTAAAAGGTAAGTGCGATCCATCGTAGGCCACATCGCTGCGTAACACCAGACATAATTTATTCTTTAATGCACAAAGAAAAGTACACGTAGCGGACTTAAAGTTAAAGCTTTTTCTACCAGTCGACCGCCAGTAATGGGAAAGACCGATGGGTGTGCCAAATATACAAAAAAAAACAAAATGAAAATGAAAACATTTAATTTGACAACATGGTGCAAACATTTACCTATCAATACGTACATAGTATAAAACAAAGTTGCCACAGTGGGACTGTCTGCCCTACGTGAAACTACGTAACGGATTTTAATGTAATTTGCTTTAGTAGATAGAGTGGTTCTTGAGAAGAGTTTATATGTACAATATACTAGTGGACGCCCCGCGATGTCATTCGCGTAGTTTAGTAGTACCTGCATCCCAAATTTCAATCTTTTTTTTTTCTCTACGCACAAACCTTCTCTGGACTTCCACGAATAATTAAAGACCAAAATTATCCAAATCGGTAAAGACATTGTTGAGTTATAACATTACAATGAAAAAAATAAAAATAAATACACTTCACGCCTTTTAATCCCAAAGCGGGGTAGGCAGAGGCACTTGCTTAATAAGCAAAAGCCCACGGTTCACCAAGCGTATTTAACCCAACGTGACAGGGGGTGAGCCCATCGCCGTTATAGGGTTCACACACCTTGTGGTGTGCGGGTTTCATCACATGTTGTCCTTCACCGTACGAGCGTTGCGTTGCGTACATAGGCTCTGAAAAAGAGTCCCATTGGTACACGTCCAGTAGCCGGACTCGAACCCGCGACCTCCCGGTTACAAGTCAAGTATCCGACCAACTGGACCAACGAAAAGTGGCATTGATTATTATATATATAGATGCATATACTAGCATCGCATCATGGCAAAACAACGTTTACCGGGTCAGCTAGTCTCAATTAAAATGAAAGTGAGACGGGCCGCACACCAAAAGTTGTATGGACTTTATAACGGTGACATGTCCAACACCTGTGACGTTGGGATAATTGAGCTTGAAGCAATGTGGGCAATTTGAAAGCAATAAGCGGGTAGCTGCTTTAGTATTCAAAGGCGTCAGTGTATATAATTTGGAAATCATCATCAGCCCCATAACGTCCACTGCTGGACGAGAGCCTCCCCCAATGAGATCCGTCATTTGGGGTGAAATGCCAGTAATCGCCACGCTTGGCAGGCGAGTTGGCGATCGCAGTGGGGTTGTGGTTTAACTCACAGAGAGCGCTGCTGCCCGTTCTCTGGAGAGCTCCCTCGGTCGCCTCTTACGACCCCCATGACGGGAAAAGTTGGGCTGGGGTGGTGACACGTGTATTCTATTCGCCGTCTCCACACGGCATATTTTGGAAATAGGATTCCACTAAAATACATACACACAGTGGCGTGCACACCATATAGGCAAAAAGACACTGCCTACATTAGTGTTTTGGCTACCCGACCGAATAATAGAGATATTGTTAGATCTTTTTTTGTTGTACTCACCACATAGGCTAACTAAGGTCCTGTATTTTGTGGGTAGCGCAGTAGTGCTGTAGCTACCTACTCACCCACAAAATACAGGACCTTAGTTAGACCGCGTATGTATTTCTTATATTTCGTAAAGACAAGTTACCTATACATAGGTGGCAATCCTTAAGGATTACTGCCTACCTTGTCGTAAAAACCAGTGCACGCCACTACATACACACATACTGCGTGTAAAAGGACTCCAAATGACCTTAGACTCTTAGAAAAGTTGTTAATTTCCCCGCATTGTCGCCATAGTAAAAGTTGCCGATATTGACGAGCCCAACGATGTTTCTAAGACAAAGGTCTTGGTTTGGCCGTTGGGCGTTGGGTGGCCCCGAGCAATGGTTGGCATGGAGCATTTACACGCAGTACGCATACGTTCCACCCACAAGCTCAAAGTTGCACAACGTGCTATGGAAAGAGCTATGCTCGACGTTTCTCTGAAGAATCGAATCAGAAACGAAGTGATACGACAGAGAACCAAAGTCATCGACATAGCTCATCGGATTAGCAATCTGAAGTGGCAGTGGGCCGGCCATATTAGCCGTAGAACCGACGACCGTTAGGGTAAACGTGTTCTCGAGTGGAGACCGCGTCTCGGCAAACGGAGTGTAGGACGCCCTCAGGGAAGGTGGACTGATGATATGCGCAAGATGGTTGATAGAAGCTGGATGCGAGAAGCCGACAACAAATGACAGTGGCGTGCAATTGGAGAGGCCTATGTCCAGCAGTAGATGAATATGGGCTGATGTTGATTATCAGGCATACGTCACGCCCGTTAACCAAAGTGGTAGGCAGAGATCACAGACCTCCACTTGTCATGATCGATAAAAAATCGTATTCCGAATGAGACTATAAAACCCGTACATAAAAATTAAATACTATCAGCGTTAAGTGACCATATTCCTTTTTAAACACGAAAATAATCTAGATCTCTCGCCGACGCTTTAAACTCCATATCAGTAAGTTGGACAGAACAAAGATTTATGTGAAAGAAAAATCTTCTTAATGGAAGCGCGTGCGCACGTCCCTGTGTGATTTATGCCCCTTATACCTTTCGTTCGCGAAATTTAAGCTTTAAAAGAATGTGTTTTTAATTTATCGCGTGGTAATAAAACGTTTGACTTCTAATATTTCTATCGCCGCTTTTAAAGAGCGATACTTTGATATTTTCTAACTGCTGAAATATTTTTATACATTTTTGTTAATAATAATGAAGTAGATTAGTGTGCCAGGGTTATAGAGTATAATGCATGAATGAATTAGTGAACACTTTATTGTATACTAAGATATTACATATTAGGTATATGGACACTAAGGACAATGGTAAGGTTGCAAAAGGGGACCTTATAGCTGAAAGCGATTTCTTACAAGTTACCTGTTTCGTTGACATGAAAGATACATGGATGTAAAATGGCAAGTATATTATGTACGTCGGGTTAGGCGCATATAAACAAGTAAGGAGAGAAATTTTAATTTTTAAATTGTAAGCTTTTATTTTTAAATGCGCTACGAAGAAGAAAATAAACTTTAACTTTGAAACTTTGGCCATCAACTTATAATGTCATTACGCTATTAATACGTTATAAAAGTATACTGTAAAGTTTATAATGTATGTTCTGAGTTAATGTAGGAGTGGTAACGTAGCGTAATATGATAGATAAAGCATGCCTCCGGGGAGAGTGAAAGATGTATATAAGAGAGGGACGGGTGCAAAATTGTATTCACTTGAATGATATAGCATGAAATGAATACTATATAGAAATAGGGCAAGAAGAGGATTACCTATGTAGAATTTAATTTATATTTTAGTTATTAAAAATATGAGTTTGAGTACATTTTCGTAAATACATACATTTTTTACGAAAACGTAGGCAAGTACTGAATGTATTACATAATAAATTATTACAAGAGTGTTCTTATTTCTACTAACGGTGTAATATGTGCAGTGCTACACATTTTTGCTACAGAGAGCGCAGTATTTTTAACCGACTTTTTAAAAAGGAGGGAGTTCTCAATTCGTCTGTATGTATTTTTTTTTGGAATACGTGTAATACTAAATAAAATTTCTCGGACAAAGTCGCAAAACCTAAAAATGCAAAATACAAATTAATGGCGTCTTATTAAAAAATATAAGTAGGCTGTTCATGTTTTGATAGTATTATTATGCAGAAATTTCAATTTCATCAATCCAATTAAAGCGTACAGTAATAACCCTTCGCGTGCACCGCAACACCGAAACCCCCCGGAGGAAAAATTTCACGACATACCCGGAAATATTACGCCCAAAACGTCACATATCATCGGCCTTTTAATTGCGCACTTTGTACGAAATAATGTCTCGGAAGACAAAGCCCGGACATTACTGGGCCGCAAATTGGCCACCCCTAAAGTGCTCCGCGTCCCAGGCAAAGCAGAAGTGACTATAATTTTTCCACATTCATACAACAAGGGCAGCAGTCAATGAGTTTGTCTAGCCGACACGTATGCACGCACACAGGCGAAGCTCGGCACACACACAGGCGGGCATCGCGTGCAAAAGCTCCACACACGCACACGGCTTGGTCGGCGCCCTAGCCCGTGGTCAGTACAATCTCAAACTGTGTGACGGCCACACGAAAAAACAGCTGAAAATCGAACGCGTTCCAAACTTGAGTTGCGCTTTTCCGCGGCGTTGGACGCACACAGGCACACCGGGAGATATCGAGTTATGACAGTTCGGTTTGTGTATGTAAATGCGCGCGTCCGTGTTCCCGGTGCGAGAACGTCGTATGTCAAAATACACACGACACATGCGACGTTTTGGTACTGAAATGTAAACAAGATGTTGTGTCGTCGGAAATAAACGTAATATCGCCAATTCATTTTGTGATTTGTGCACGAGTATGAACTGAAATACTTGAAGCTAATCGTCTGGCAACTGTGAAAACTCGACACTGTCTTTGGATTTTATTTTGCTTGAGTAAGTAATGAAGAGATCGGTTATTTTTGGGTAAAGTTATGATTCGTTGATGCATATTTTGACGATGAGTGGTGAATGTTGTTGTCATTAAACATTTAAGAGTAATTAGATACGTTGCTTTTATTCTTTTCCATACAGTTTATTTTGAAATTTATATTTTTTTGGATAAGTAAGACACAACATGGCTGGAGTTTGATGGTGAAGTGTTCAATGGAGATTCAACTTATACACTTCAACTTTCCTACATTCATGCACTCATTTTTCTTTCATTTTTCAGAATAAGATTAAGTTTTTTTCATATACAGAGCACAGTAAACGTGTTTTATTGACAATGTCAGTTATCCTAACACTAGACACTACACATTAGTTTATTTATCACAACACTTATTTATTTATGTTTTAGGAGAAGTTTGATATGGAATGATATTATGGTTGTCGTAGAATGGTATCTCATATTATTGGAACATTACTGCTTGTATTCTGGTTGCAAAGTGCAAGTTTCTTCAAAAGGTAAGCAGAAATAGTCTGGAGGTCTTCAAGTCACGGGTGAATAGGTACCTAGTAAACAAGTGTGCTCCATTGTAAATCACATCACTGCTTCACTTCAGGTGGTATGGTTGTCAAACGCTTAAATACACATTATAAAGAAAGAAACATACCATTAAAACAGTTTGTGTGCTCCATCGTACGCTGCTTAACATCAGGCAGGATGGTGGTCAAACGCTTGTGAACTGTGTTTTAAAAAAAAACTTACATTGTGTTTTGTCTTCTTCTCGACTTGCCAATGTGCCGAACGATCGAAAGAAAGAAACAGAGGTTAATATTTGACGTAATATTTTACTAGCACATTACCATCGATCGACGATTTTCTAGCACGGTTAAATGAGAATGCTTTAAGTATTTTTTTCCATAATGCAATCAATCGTAAATATTCGTCCATTTCTGGACGAAAGCATCTTTAATATTGGTCACTAACTACTGACAGTGCCCACAGTACCTTACTGACAGTGTATTGCATTTATTTAAATCTTTTACAGTTATTCGTTCTTTTTCTATTCAAAATAATGCCATCAGTAACAAATTGCTCATCAATTCAAATTAATCATCAAATGGGCATTAAAATTTGCTTAGCTATGTCTTAACTAGCCTTGGGATTAAAAGACATGCAGAACTTTTTTTAGTTATAAAATGCACGTGTTCGCAAGTCATTTTCTTTTACCTTACCTACCTCACGCAAGCTACTTAGCCCCCTAGTTACGCTTTCTAAGGTTTGACGGAAGTGACCCCACCGTGACTTCAATAGACTTATGATGACCATAATTCAAACGCCATTTGTAATGTGACAAGAAACACGCCTGTGACATGTTCATCCATGCTTGCTGACGAGTGTTATTATTCTCTACTTAAATGAACGCTGGTACAGTCGGCTAAGATAGATTCTTAGCTTATTAAGCGAGTAATACTTCAAAAAAGGTATTTTACTCAATTCGACCGTTTACCTACATGCCTTTTTATGTTTGTTCGAGGAGAACTCCGTCATTTATGATTTTTTCTTTTGTTGGAAAGAAAATCTTTCCAAGGTGATCCCATGATAAGGTAATCAGGGTTTGATGATCTGTGTTTCCTGCGCAGTACAGTCTGAAGGTCTTCAAGTCGTGGGTGAATAGGTACCTTCTGAACAAGTGTGCTCCATCGTAGACCACATCGCTGCTTAACATCAGGCAGGACGGTGATCAAACGTTGTTCATAGTGATAAAAAAAAAAGAAAAAAAGATCAATTTATTAGCCGACTGTACATCCTACCAGTGTTCCGTGTTCCATGAGGTGTCAAAGCATTAGGTACCTCGTTTTTTTTTTGCGAATGTTTGCCGTGTGTAGATTATGTAATTCCTTTTTTTTTAACTTTAAAATCTTGATAACGGCTGTTGGTTATGCACGTTTAATTTGATTGGAGTGACATCAAATATTCGTGAATTATTTTATTTATGTTTTTTTTGTATTCTAGTTTTAGATCTTTTATCTAAGCTTAGAATTAAATAACAGTGATGAAATATGTGTAATTTACATAATCTTTGAAACATTGAAGGAACTGCAATATATTTCAAAAGTTTATTTAATTAATTTTCTATACATAAGTTTATTTAATTAATCTACATACAATATATTTTGAATATTATTGAGTTGAGAGTCTGGAAGTGAAATGTTACCAAAAAAAATATAATTTTAGAATGTAAACGTATTGCTAAGTAATGTAATTATTCGTTAACTTATAGGTACACTAGTATATTGAGAAAAGCTAAGACACAAAAAAAAAAAACATGTTATTCCACAAACAAGGGGATAATGAAATTGTGGTCCAATTCATTAATCCAATATAATCGAGATAAAAACAAGCGGGGCTATTATATTATTTGTCGTTCTGGCTCCGTACCATGAGTCCTTAGTGATTTTCTTTACGCTGTGAGAACAGGACAGCGCCATACCACTCGTCTAGCGCTATCCCTCTTATACAGCGAGAACAGTAGTACTAAGATTCTTCTTGGTAGGAGCCCTGGGCCCGTACCATGAGGCCTCAAAAGTATTATTGTTGAAGCTGTGTGACAGTGACGGCGCTATACCACTCGTCTAGCGCTGTCCCTCTTACACAGCGAGAACAGTAGTACTATGATACTTTTTGGTAGGAGGCCTGGGCCCGTACCATGAGACCTTAAAGTATTATTGTTGAAGCTGTGTGACAGTGACAGCGCTATACCTCTCGTCTGGCGCTATCTCTCTCACACAACGAGATCAGTATTACTATGATACTTCTTGGTAGGGGGCTTGGTATTAACTTTTATTCGACGTCTTTGTTTGCATACCTAAACACAGTCGTAAAGTAGTGTAAGGTTTCTTATTTCGTATTTAGTCAAAATAAAATAATTTGCAGGAAGCAAAACAACCATAATTGTTGCGCTCCTTGAGAGGAAGCCTATGGCCATGAAAAATAATTTGCATTAAAAAAAACTAATGTACTAACTGTACCACGTGGTGTTACTCCCGTTTATTTTCGAACCCATGGGAATTTCTGGATAAAATATAGCCTACTAGTGGACTCGACAGACGTTGTCCTGTCTTAATTATAAATATGAATATAAAATTAGTATAACATCCAGGGTGGCCTGTGCCCAGCAGTGGATGTCACGAAATATAAACTATCCTATCTCTCAAATTGGACGAAATTACATATAAATGCCAACTTTTGTGAATATCGGTAGCCTTGGTGAAGAGTTGATGATATACGCAGATGGCTGGCAGAAGCTGGAATGCGAGAAGCGAAAACAGAATTCAACAGTGGCGTGCAATATGGAGTGGCCTAATGCAGAGTCGGACAAGTAGGGCTGATTGATATGATGATGATGGTGGTGAAGAGTTCATTGGGAACAAACATCATGGATTTTTATATATTACGATGTTCACGAAGAATAGTGTAGTTTTCCAACAGTGCAAGACTTTTTCAAATCAATCAATCAGTTTCGAAGCCTATTCAATCCAAACCAACAATTACATCTTACCTCTTTATAATATTAGTAAGTGTACAAAAAAAACAACAAAGAAAATCGCGAGTAAAACCGCGGTGCCCCGTAGGTACCGTTACACCGTACAATGTGCAGACAATTCCCTTACTTAGGTCAGTCGTTAAGTGGCGGGCGACAGTCGGGGGTTTTTCTTAATTTCTTAACCACTACATACACGCAGCGGGGTGAAATTAAGGAAACATTCTGGCGTGTTAGGACCACGCGTCTACTTGTTGTATATACAGGATGTTGTAAATACAGGATGTTGTTATTTTGTTGACATGTATTTTAAAAAAAAATAAACTTCACACCTTTTCATCCCATCCCAGTGAGCGTCTGTGGTCCAGTTAGTTGGATACTTGATTTGTAACCGGAAGTCACGGGTTCGAGTCCGGCTAATGGACGTGTACAGATGGGACTCTTTTTCAGAGCCTATGTACGCAACGCTCGTACGGTGAAGGACAACATCGTGATGAAACCAGCAGCAAGGTGTGTGAACCCTTTAACGGCGATGGGCTCACCCCCTGTCACGTTGGGTCAAATACGCTTGGTGAACCGTGGGCATTTGCTTATTAAGCAAGTGCCTCTGCCTACCCCGCTTTGGGATTAAAAGGCGTGAAGTGTATTTTTTTTTTCATTTTTTCCCAAAGCAGGGTAGGCAGAGGCGTTTGCTAAGGAGCATAATTAACCCAAGAAGACGGGGAGTGATATTGTATGTATTTATTTAAATTCTTGCTTTACGTACAAATATTAAGGTCCATTTAATGGGGTTAGAACACTAAGAAAACGATCGCCGTCAGACCAATCACGGCACAGCACCCCCAGCTGTGATTGGTTGACGTTGCCGAAAACGAATAGATCGACACGAAACGAACGGACATTTTCATATTTTTCTAACCCCACTGGCGGGTTAGGACCACGCGACTACTTGTTGTATACAGGATGTTGAAGTTTTGATGAAATTGTTTTTTTTTTGTATTGTCCGGTTTTCAATCAAGTATTTTTTTACAAAGTTTTAATGTGTAAGAAAATATTAAGGCAATTGGTTTAGTTCTTAAGGACTACGTAGGCAGCAATCACCACGTAGGTTTGTGAAATTAAGGAAATAAGGCGACTTCTTGTTGTATACAGGGTGCCAAAGTTTTGTTGATATCTATTTTACTAGATTTTTTTTTGTTCTTAATGTAAAAAAATATGCATTAGGTAGGTACAAAAACCCACGTACGGAGGCGTATTGAAAGAAACATTCAATCATGCTAACTACTTCTTGTTGTTAAGTTTGTTAAGTATAGGGAGTGTACCAGTTTTCTTAACATGTTTTGTTGTGTTTATTATCAAAGACAAGCTCTTTTTTATTCAACGTCGGAGAGTGTGCTACGGAGTTGCATAACCTAATACCCCCATCGCGTTTTTACAATAACGTTTTTACAATAACCAGGAGAACGGCAAAACGTCATCCATACCAGGTGGATTTGTCATTTACGCGAACCAAACGGTTTGCGTCCACTTTCATAGTGCGAACCGCCAGGATGCGGAACGACTTGCCGGAGTCTGTGTTTCCTGGGCAGTACAAGTCTGAAGGTCTTCAAGTCGTGGGTGAATAGGTACCTACTGAACAAGAGTGCTCCATCGTAGATCACATCGCTGCTTAACATCAGTCAGGATGGGGGTCAAACGCTTGTTCAAAGTGATTAAAAAAAAAAAAAACGTTTCGACGCAATTGCATGCATTGTGGTTACGATTGTGAAATAGTGACTCTTTGAGGGTAGTTGCATATTCGTATCAAACCAGTGAACGTCTCAGCCGGCGTACTCCATATTTTGTTGTGTTATTAGACATTCTGTTTTGTCTGTTCTTTGTCTTTTCTCTCTTTCATCAAGGTAATTATCACACTACATTAAATGGCGCAATTTCAGCTAGATGTCTTTTAGACAAAACTAAAACGTAACTTATTTTTTTTCACTAAGAGCAAGAAACAGTCCTGTTTCTTCAAAATTATTGTACTACGGCGTGGGTGAGGTATGTGCGTGATTCCGAACATTTTCATTGTTTATTAGAAGAACTGTTCCCGAGGAATCTGTCTAATAAAATGAACTGAGAGGCTGTGGCAAGGGGGGGGGGAAGGAGAGGAGTAAAGTAGAGAAAGTTTCATCCACCCCATGTGTAATTAGAAATGTGTACGTCCCGCTACATTTACGTTATATTGCTCCGTTTCATTAAGCCTGTCTTGTAATTAATTGTAAATAGTGTGCTCAGTGTAGTGTCTGAATGTTGTAAATAGTGTATTTTATTATTGTCATCATCATCATCATCATCGGCAAACGGAGTGTAGGACGCCCTCAGGCAAGGTGGACTGATGATATACGCAAGATGGCCGGCAGATGCTGGATGCGAGAAGCCGCCGAAAACAGATCGCAGTGGCGTGCAACTGGAGAGGCCTATGTCCAGCAGTGGACAAGTATGGGCTGATGATGATGATGAGTGTGCTCAGTATATTTTTTTTTTTGGAGGAAATATTTTACAAATGTTGGCTGTTTCATTGACAATACGTCATGACATTAACTTTTTTCATGACGTGTTATACTGATAGGTGCTTATGGTTTGACTATTATTCTCTCTTTAACCCTTTAACAGGCAGAAGGTTTGTTTGTAATTCGTTGATTTTAGACTGTATTTCAAGGGACTAAGGTTCAAAATTAAGTGGGATCTATATTCCTTCTGCCTGGTAAAGGGTTAATCATGAAACGGTTGAGTTAATGACTATCGGAATTCATTTCTAGAATTTTTTTGGAGGAAATATTTTACAAATGTTCGCTGTTTATTTACAATACGCCATGACCTTAACTTTTTTATGACGTGTTAGTCGAATAGGTGCTTATGGTTTGATTGACTATTATTCTCTCTTTAATCATGATACGGTTGAGTTTGTGACTATTGGAATACATTTCTAGAAATTAAAACCAGTCTCCATTAATTTCGTTAGCCCAGTCAATAAGAAAGTTAATAATAATTACAGTACTTTTAAAACTTTTCTAGTCTTACTTTTAGCTTTGCTGCACGCAAATGAAAGGTCAAATGACAACAACTCACCCCACATGCTGGGTTCAAACCAGCGATATCGTAATCACTAAATCAGACAAGATATTAAAATTTAACTACGCAGGGCTTGAAGGGTAACTTAAGCAACGCCAACAGCTAGCTGGATAATAGAAAACACTACTATATTATTAAGAGACCTCAGCAGCAAAAATAGTTAGCCAGATAAGTTTTTATTATAAGCAGTAAACACAGGGTGTTCCAAATATGTTTCGCCGAGTTCACTGAACCCTTAATTTCTGTCTAAGTTTCTACGTACGTATGGCAAAGAAAAACAAACGTTATCTCTCCATAGCAGTATATTCTCGAAGGAAAACTGAGCGTCTTAGCGTCCAGCCAAGGAAGCAATAAAGACTACCAGCCTTCCACCTTCATTAATTAACTCATATAGCTGTCCCGCTCGCACTTAGCCAAACTAGTTCTAAATGAGCGGCCGTCCCGCTCGCGCACATGTTGTGACGTAATTAAGACGGTATAGGTTGTGGACACCCTGTGTAATGGGTTGGGGGTGTTAAATACGATAGTTTATGAGTTTGAAATTAGAAAGTAGTCATGTACCTACCTACTTCATCGAGCGCAGTGGTTAAGGTGCATTTGCTTTTTTTAATGATTTTGAGGATTATAGAAGGCCAGAATATAAATGCTTGCTTTTGCAAAGGGCGACGTTATCACTCAGAGCGATTTCTTTCCGGTAATTCTGCACGATTACGTGTTGATTGTCAATCAGATTGATCACGAATTGTACTTACACTTTTTTGGAAGTTGTTTACAAAAGTTAGCAGAGAATGTTCTACGATCATGCCGGTAAATACATAAATATAATATGTAAATAATAAGATTCCTTTATGCTAACCTGTGTAAAATGCGGAGAAATCCGTTATGGATACCTCACCGCTAGTGGGGGCAATGGCGAGGTTATGTGGGATTCGCACACACTAAAACCCCACGAATGACCACTCGTGCGTCATTACCGGGGCCCCCAGAAGCCTGAGCCACTACATCCAAACATCCTAGGGTGGCAAAGGATACTTGAGCTATAAAAAGAACTATCGGGAATTATATGATTCAGTTTTAATAAGATATGAATATCAACGACACTTGCAATTTTCCTATCAGAAAGTGGCTTAGGAAGCTGGAGGCATCTCTGAGGTTCTCCATCCTATTAGGGACAATAGACGTGAGTTCATGTATAAAAACATACACTTCACGGTTTTCATCCCAAAGTGGGGTAGGCAGAGGCACAGCTTTTTACGATATGGGCGTCCACCATTGGCGATCCTTCAAGAAAGCTTAATTGACTTAATAATTGGGCTTCGAGTAATAAATTCCTACCTTTTTTATATTATTCAATTAAAGATTAGCACCATCTAGTGAGCAATGTAACAATTAGTTTTTTTGTAGGGTAGCTCATTACAGCGAACATAAAACGTTGCTAAACATGGTTGAGAACCAAAATAAACAAAAAATCAATTAAATAGCAACAAGTTGCCAACTTAAGAATGCACACACAGGTGGCTAAGAACAAATAATACTCAGTTGTTCAGAATTTTGTCACGTTTTATTTGCAACGCAATAAATCTCATGTTCATGTAATTACTGAGGCGGTGTTGGTAGTATGTTTTCATTAACGCGTCACACATGGCCTACTGAAGGCTTCATTAAATTAACGCCTTAATAGTCCCGGTCATTTGTTGAAGACATAAAAACGGACACAAGTACCTGAATTACTTACCTTGTTACCTTTAAACAGTTTTTGCACGATTCACTAGTTACATTCATTCAATTTCATTCTAAAGAAACAGAACAATATGTTGTGAAAAATAATATTATGAAACGCGTCGTAGTCGGGTTCATTCGATTTCTGTCACATCCGGCCCCCATTCATGCTCTCTCTACATCAGGAGGAACCAAAATTTACTTATCAAGGGAAGACATCTTTGCGCGGCAGCGATAAATTTACCTCCATCCCTCTCTGCCACTCACCGACTGATTGTACAGCCGTAATTTGAATAGATTCTGTTCTAGAATTAAAAAAATAAATAAAATGCTACAAATGACAGATTATAACTGGCCAGTGTGTAAGAAACGAGGATATTAAAGATAAGAAAAGAGGTTGTATATGTGTCAGTGTTCTGTCCTTGTCGCGGCAGTGGGGCGTCGGCGCGCGCTTGGGCGGGCGGCATGCAAATGAAAAGCGTGCTTCAGTGTTGTACACTGCGCCTGTGTGCGTGGCAACCATTGGAGCCGCTAGAAAGGCTAACTTCGCCTTCAGTTACAGTTGTTTTTCGTACGCCCGTTAATTGACTTCCGTATTATTTTCTTAGACGTAACTTTCCTCATTTCTCGCATCATCGTCGGCGTGCTGAGTTTTTTTTTTCTGTTTGATCGCGCGGGCTTTTTTTTTATGTGTCGCCTGCAGAATGTGCATAGTGGTATTTTTTCGTAGCCGAGCCGTGCGCTTGACTATTTTTAATAAGCATTAGGTAAGTAATGTTTATGTTAATAATGGCATATTTGCATAATTTGGCCTCACTTGACAGAAAGTCGACGTTAATTCTGCATGTCACGACATTATTAGCCGATCCGAGTGATTTGCTTAGTGCAGCTCTCTTTTGTGGGGCAATAATATTTATACGGCTAAGTAACTAAGCTAAAATGTTATTTTATTGCCCGAAGAGTGAGACTTTATGGTGCTTTAAAAGTAAATTACTCGCCCGGAACGAGGTCTCCCGAGGCTTTGCCTCGAGAATATTTTGTTACCAATTACTGGCGGGGGCTAAAAAAAAAAGCTGGTCGCTAACTTTTTAACATAGTTGCGGGTAGTTGATGATAAACAACACTGTGCACAAGAAAGAAATAATTAACGCCAATGCTACAGTGACTTTTATGTTGCAATGCCACAAACAATTTGGTAGGGCATTAAAGGTCGCGTGTTGAACAAAGCACAAGTGTGCCACTCGTAATTAAGTATGAAACGATTTGTGCTACAATTTGCGATTATTATATACCCATTAAAAGTTATCTGGGACACCATCGAAAGTCATTTTTGTTACAAACTTACGAATACCACAGACATTTGTATATAAGACATTCCCCTTGAACTGTTTATCTTCTAACTATATACCTAGTGGACACCCCGCGATTTCATTCGCTTAGATTCAGTATTAATTACCACCAAGTTATTACTAGTTATTATTAGTACTCATAGATAGATTTTCTTTCTCATATACACTTCTAGCCCCCCCCCCCTTTTTACCCCTTAGGTGCTGAGTTTTAAATAAAATCCATTCTTATCTCACGTAAACATAATAAAAGGAACGCCTGTGCGAAAAGTCAGCGTCCTAGTGTCAAGGGTTTGGACTGGGAGTTTTATTCAGTCACTCAGTGATGAATGAATCAGTCAAGACTTTGAATTATATATATCGCACAGTTAGAACAAAAGTGACACAAAACAAAGTGTGTCATTTTATGAAATTGTACCTTAACATAAATGATACAAAACTTAAATTACAAAATCGGCATGTATATCGTATTGGGTCCTTTTTGTTCTAACTATGCGATATAGGTAGGTAGATAAACATTAATCGCCGTAATGTCTTTACTTCAGAACGCCTATACTAAAAGTATACAATATTTTTTCTGTGGTCTTATTAGGACAAGGTTTCTGAAGAAGTATAGAACGAATAAATAAAAATAAATGTATGAATGTGGATGAAGTGAAAGGGGTATGCGAGGTCCGTGACAATTGGAGATCTGTATTATCAGCCTCCCCTCTGGGAGAAGATGTGGTGTGTATGTTTGTTTGTATGTATGTACTGAATAATATTTCCATAGTAACGGGATGAAAGTAGGCGTGGCTATACAATGTCTTCAATCTATCTATTATATAAAAATCAAAGCCACTTTTCGTCGTCATTCCATAACTCCGGAACGGGTGGACCGATTTCGCTAATTCTTTCTTTGTTGTGCTTATTAATGACAGCAGAAGGTTCTTATGAAAGAAAAAAATGACATCCACTGCTGGGCACAGGCAACCCTAGATATTCATATTAATAGTTAAGTCAGGACAACGTCTGTCGAGTCCACTAGTTATAATATAAAACATAAAATACCAGTGACTTTTTACACATTTTTTTTATATATGTAAGTACTCGTCTTCGCGTGGCCAAAGCTTCTGAAAGGTAAATACGTAGTACAGTTGGCAAAAAAGATCCTTGATGGTAGACCATTTTCTAGGTTGACCGTACTGTTAGTACTTGAGCAACCCATTTTACACTTTCGAAGACACATCCCGTCTGTCTACGTGAAACACAATAGAAGTTAACTCAAGTTAAGGATATTCTTATAAAAATTGCTGGATTATCTATTGTTTTATACAGCAAGTGTCAGTCTCTAAGAATTGACGTATTATAAACGAAATTGTTTCCTTGCTATATATATATATATAAGTCCTTGACTGCAAATTAGAGAATAAAGAATCCGCTAAGAATACAACATTTTATAGAAAAAAAAGTTTAAAACGCAATATGTCTACAAAGGGTTACAGTTTAAACGAAAATATTTTAAATTACACGTGCCTTCGACTAATTCATGTATAAATATGGCTGGGAAAAAAAAAACTCCACCCATACCGTCAATGTTGCACGCGAGTGTACGGTGTGCGAATGTAAATCCCCATATTTTCCATTCCGGGTCGTTAAATCCCAAAGGATTTCATCCTCCGTTTTATGGCAACACCGGGGATCTTTTAATTGCCACTTTGACAGACATTTAGCCTCTTATCAGGCGTGTTTTTTCGGGTGTGGTCAACCACTAAATCGAACATTGACAGCTGCCCAATACATTTTTATGTAGTTTTCTGAGATTGTGTTTTGTTTTTGTTTTATTTTTTTTTTCGTTTTTTGAATTTCCGACCGTTTTGCCATGAGGGTCCAGAAGATTGCTAAAACGTGCAAATTAGAAAGTTTTAAGGGCCTCCGAGCGATAAATTATTTTTGCACTTTAAAAGCTAAACTGTATTTAAACGCCGAGTGTTTAATTACTAATAAATTTGACTTGGGATTAAAATCGGAGTCTGTGTTTCCTGCGCAGTACAGTCTGAAGGTCTTCAAGTCACTGGGGTGAATAGGTATCTAATGAACAAGTGTGCTCCATCTTTGACCACATATCACTACATAACATCAGGCAGGATGGTGGTCACAGACTTGAGCACTGAGTTAAAAAAATATATATTATTGACATACATACATACCAGAGGGGTAGGCAGAGACTACAGGTCTCCATTTGTCACGGTCCTGACATACCCCTTTTCGCTTCATCTACATTCATACATCTTTTCATACATGACCTCCGGTTTCGAGTACTTTTCACGCCACCTTCGGCCAGGACATATTGACACTGATATTATTGACTCTTTAAATTATTGACAGTAAATTATTGCCTTGTAGAAAATACCTTTGTATATTAGATAACATTACCTACCGATAGAATGGGGAAGTGGGATTCTTGGGAACATTTTGGGATCGTCGCGATATGACAAGTTTCTGCTGGTAAATCAAGTAGTGGATCAAGACCGTTCATTTTAAACAGTAGATTTCGTTTTCCGAAAAAAGTAACCGGCCTAGTGAGACTAAATATTTATGTAGGAACTAGGAATTATTCAATTTTTCAATGTATTTTTTTTAATTTATGCGTTATTAGATTTTGACAGTTTTGACCTGAGACATACCAATTAGTCTTTATTCCCAAAACTGTTATACTGTAAATTCCTATAATATTTCTTGATAGAATACTGAAACAGTATCCATAGTTGCTACTTCATCATCAGCCCATACTTGTCCACTGCTGGACATAGGCACCTCCAATTGCACGCCACTGTGATCTGTTTTCGGCTTCTCGCATCCAGCTTCTGCCAGCCATGTTGCGTATATCATCAGTCCACCTTGCCTGAGGGCGTCCTACACTTCGTTTACCGAGACGCGGTCTCCACTCGAGTTGCTACTTAACTTGAAATTAGTATGACAATTAGGTACATTTATATTCTCATTAGTTCCATTTTATTTGTTTCATTATTTCTTCTGTAACGGCTTACCCCCTTACCAATAAACGCGTTGTCACTTAAACAACGGTTATTACAGGTCTACTTGGACTGGTTAATCCGTATTTGACATACAACTGACAAGTTAAGTTGGGCTTTGTATATCTTCGAAATAGCAATTCCGCCATTATAAGTAAGGCCCTAAGTATAAAAGAAAGTTCTTGCAAACAATATTACAAGGATGAAAAATATAAATAAATACTTACAAGCAGTAGGCGACGAATCCCATCGGAATGCACAAACAATGCCTTTTGTTTAGGCAAAAACTTACACAAATACTTTATTTTATTTCCACATGTGCGTACTTTTCATAAGATTTATGGCCATTTGAGTGCGTTTATGGCACAGTGGTCAGAACTTTGTTTCACAATCACGTTGGTATTGAGTTCAAAACACCGGTCAGTGCAATGCTTATTTTATACTTGTTGTTTCTGGAGATAAATAAATAAATTCTTTATTTTCCAAAGTTTGTACAGTCACGTGCAAAAACATATTGTATAAAGCATTGATGGAATGTTATGGTCTTGCGAATATGGTTATTCCTAGATTCTTTTACCATGATGAATAGGTCTAATATCTAAGTAGCAGTCGTTATTTTAAGATTAAATGCTTTGTGTGTATACTTCCGCAACGGAGTGTAGGACGCCCTCAGGCCAAGGTGGACATGATGATATTACGCAAGATGGCTGGCAGAAGGCTGGACTGCGAGAAGCGGCGAAAAACAGATCACAGTGGTGTGCAATTGGAGAGGCTAAATGTCCCGCAGTGGGCAAGTAGGGCGTTGATGATGAGAGAATGTCTATAGTCTAGCGTACTGGATACAGGGTGTATCATACAAAGAGTTGGTTCCTACTTAAGTGAGAGCAATGCCTCCTCATCTGTGATAGTTCAGATCACTTGCATATGTCAAGACGACACGCATGTTCATGGATCTCTGAATATCGCAAATGTAGTCTTAAAAGTATTTGGTATGTGTTTTAAAATCAATAACCGTGTAATAAGAGGTCGAATGTTTTCAAGAAAAGTGGAACTTGGTCTATATAATAAATTTAGGTCTATATTCTCATACATACATACATACACTTCACGCCTGTCTCCCAGGAGGGTAGGCAGAGACTACAGATCTCCATTTGTCACGATCCTGACATACCCCTTTCGCTTCATCTACATTCATACACCTTTTCATACATGACCTCCGGTTTCAAGTACTTTTCACGCCACCTTCGGTCAGGACATCACCAATCTGTCTTTATATGTCCTTCTGGGGCGACCTCTACTCACCCGGCCCATTACATCACCCATATAAATCTCTTTCGTCAATCGACTTTCATCCATTCTCTCCATATGCCCAAATTCTCAGTAATAACGAGATTTGGGACCCTTCAGGTACTTCTGCAGAATGTCGCCGGCACATAAACTTCGTTTTAATGCAAACAAAAAAGCTTAAAGTTCACAGCGAAGTTTGAAACAAGGCATGATATAAACCAATAAGGTGTGACAGAAACAAATTATCACCTTTGCATGAAGTTTGTCCGTAGAAAGTTTCTTGGACAACCTGGCCTATACAATTTCACCTCAGATCTAACTTCATTTGTGTCTAATGTGTAATTATAAAGAAAGTTCGGGTGCACTCAGCCGATTGGCCCTCACGCGATGTCTGGGCCTTCGGTTCCAAATTCGAAAATTCGTTCTTTTTTTCTTTTGTTTGTTTCTTTTTTTTTCATTTTGGCTTTATGACATAGGTTAAGGATATGAGGGGGAGTGAATCTAGTATGGATGGATTGTACGAAGAATAATACTAAGCAAATATGAGTTGAAAGTTTTTGCAATAAAAACAGTGAAATAATATTTTCTGTTATTTAATTTATTGCTTGCAGTTTAAATTTAAATGAAATTAGTTTATTTATACAAATACAAAGCACATTACACTGAACAAAGAACAGAATTGTGGTACCGAGACCTATCTTATACATAAAATAGAAGCAGAAAAAGCAACAAAGGATAGGTATTGGCTCTAAGACTCGTGTCGCTCAGGAATCGTTTGTCTCTTTTACACATACTTTATTAGAGCAGAGCAAACTTACAGGTTTGATAATTTCGTTAATACCCACTTGTTCCTTTATCATTGAAGGTTCAATTATCCTTTATCAAGGAAGGATTATAACATGTAAAAAGAATCACTGTTAATAATGTACCTATATTGGTAAAACAACGTTGACCGGCAGATCAGCTTGATAAATTATATTTTTACCTGCTATTAGTATTCGGGTAAACATACATACCCCTATCTTATTCCTCAAGAGAACTTTCCAAAAAGAGAAAGATGATTTCGAAACGACGCACGAAATTAGAAATTATAGGGAAAATAACACCAAAAACAACCACAAAATTACCTTTCGGCGCTACAAAGCTTTGCCACACCACTGTTATTATAATATAGAAATAGATTAAAAATCCATATTACCGGCCATATAAACAATTAGAGGCCGGTGTAATTATTCAAAAATCGAACGGGAACAGAAAATAATTGACGTTGCGTCCGCGCCATCTTGCGGGCGGTGGCCAAATGTTTCCGCTTTAATTTATCGATAATTTGTCCCTTCCGGTCGCGGCCAATCCGTCAGTCGGTCGTAATTATATTATTTCGGCAATATATTATCGAAATTTTTCGTTTAGTACACTGGGAGACACGTCTACCTCGTACACATTTAGTGCAATAAAATTGTTGAATAAATTATACATAGCTAATTATTTTTAGAAAAAGTTTTTTATACTTAGTATTAAAAAACTAAGCAAAAAAAATTTTTACATACTTTTTTTATTTAGGGTCTTTGTCCGACTCAACAAAGTAAACATTTTTACGTACATATGTACATACATACGTGCGTGCACTCACGTATATAATTCTTAATTGGGTGAATAGGATCTTTGCAGAAGTGATTCCTTTTAGATAATCGATGATAGTTGTAGTTAAAAATAAACTATAGTAAGTATTTCAAGAGAGATTTTAAATTTCTCAGTTTTTGTTTCTTGTCTAAACAAAGTCACAAAGGTTACGTAATTTTAACTTCCAATAAAGAAACATGCACAAACGAAAATAAACGACCAAATTAAACTATATTTTAGATTCCTTATAGATAATAATCGACGATAGGTTCATAAAAAAGAATATAGTAAGTAGGTACTTACTATATTCTTTTCTCTTGAAATACCTATTTCAGAGATTTTAAATTTCTCAATTCATAATGCCTAGGATATGCGATTTTAACTTCCAAGGAATCAGTCACGAACGAAAATAAATGATCAAATTAATCATTAGCACATTTTTATGATCACTGACTGTACCCTAACAATGTACAGTAACATAACACCTACTCTTTCACAAATTCAATCGCAAATGCATTGTACAATAGGGTTCAATTTGCAATGAACTAGTTCTCAAGCCAAAATGAAGGTAGTTCCTTTGCACCGAACGGATGTGAAGATATTCATAACGTTGTTTCGTCGCTTATAAAGTATTAAACGACATATGGTACGTATTTTGTGTCGCAGCATTATAATTTATTCACGAGAAAGCTGGAATTAAACACACAGTCTTGTTGGTTTTCTTATAACTTGTTAATCATTGTCGAAATACACATTTCAATAACTGTGTACTTATATGTGCATAAGCACTGCTAAGTTATGCAATGGTATAAGAACGGTTTTGTTACGGTATTGGAGAGGCTTATGTTCAGCAGTGTACAAGTATGGGCTGATGATGATAAGAACGGTAGGTAATGGTATGTGAACTTATACATGTGTCCCGTACCTACTATGAACAAGCGTTTGACCACCATCCTGCCTGATGTTAAGCAGCGATGTGGTCTACGATGGAGCACACTTGTTCATTAGGTGCCTATTCACCCGCGACTTGAAAAGACTTCAGACTGTACTGCGCAGGAAACACAGACTCCGGCAAGTAATTCCACATACTGTTCGGTTCGCACTAAAAAAAAATAATAAACAATGTTATGATTTCACATCGGTCGAGCGCATTACGTCATCGAGTCCCTAGTGCTGTAGTTTCTTTCAATCGTACTTAACCGTTATCGATTCGGCCACTTGATTCGATTAGTTCTCGTTGGAAATTAACGCGGGCGAGCATCGACGCCAAGCCGTCGTTGCCATGACAACGCGCCCCATACTTACCACGCACTAATTATGCCACACTCTGATTGCTTTACGGCTTTTTTTTTCACCCGAGAAGACTGACGCCACCCTAACCTTGGTACGACGTAAGGGATGTGCCGGTTGTGAACTTGGAGTATCGATATTTTTGATTCTAAGTGGGTAAGTTGTCTAAAATTAGCGGCGAGTTCTGTTTTTGTTTTCGAATGACATACTTAATAAATATAAGTCCTTACATACGCCAAAGGTTGTATTTATTGTGTTGTGTTGTGGCTTTAGCTGCGAACATAATTAAGCAAGTTTTACGAGATGACAAAGTACAAAATGTCAAAATGTAAATCGTGTTCGATGTTCAATTTTGTGGAAAGTTCATTCGCGGATTTTATTTTATACTTCACACACCACATCTCTATCTTGAAGCCCCAGTTCCTTCTATGAAAATGGAATGTAAAAAATCTATCGACATTTTCCCTCGCCTATTGTTCCAAAGCCCTAGAGTGACGTTGCATTCGAATTTCGAATGTTGTTGACGTCACGCCGATCGATTTGAGGAAACAGGTCATTAGTGTGTTTTCATTGGTTCAAACTGATTAATCTAGTGATTAATTATTCAGTTTCTATTAGTAACAAAACCTGGTGACCCTCTAGCTATGAAGGTAAATATTTTTTTTTTATTTGAATGAAAGCTTTTTTCGAATCAATTAATTTTAGTACGTAATAAACATTTGTAATATTTAGATTAAGTTATTGTTCAGTTTATGAGAAAAAAAATGCTGAACTTCCAATTGGAATATGTGGATTCGAGTCCGGCTTCTGAAAAATAAGAATTAAAACTTTCTTTTTAGAATCTTTGCAGTACGCAACGCAGTAAAAGTACCTACTGGGAAGGAAAACATCATAAGGAAACATAACCGCCTTACTTATATTCTATATCAGTCAATGACGTAAGCTCATTAAAAAGAAATATATTTCGTAAGGCTTGCTATTTTAAGTAGTTGTGATTTTTTGTAAATCGATAGAAATGAAAGATAGACTATCTTACATACAAATACATACATACACTTAACGCCTGTCTCCCAGAGGGGTAGGCAAAGCCCTTTCGCTTCATCTACATTCATACATCTTTTCATACATGACCTTCGGTTTCGAGTACTTTTCACGCCACCTTCGGCCAGGACATCACCAATCTGGTCTGTATATGTCCTTAGACTATCTTAAAATGAATTAATTCGCAAACTTAGGACTTCATGTAAGTGATGAAATATTTCACATGTTATGTTTCTAGTATGAGCCGCCGAAAATGCTCGGGCATTTTCTTAGTAGGTATGTGCCTCTTCCTACCTCGCTTTGGAATAAATAAAGTCGTGAGTGTATTTTTATTTATTTTTATTAATTTTCCTAATAATCTACCTACATCTTCCTTTACTTAGGACGATACACCCATTCATTGTACGGAAAAAAACAAATCGATACCTACAACCTGCAAGCGCAGTTCCTTCAAGTCTTCACGTGTAAAACGGAAGCCAAGGCGGGTGATTCCCGGTCACGCCTACACAGTGCCACTGTCCTGTACATCGGCGATATTGCTCCGTTTACGGGAATCGCCCCCCCACGCACTGGTCATTGATCCGTATCAACCCTGACCTTGCCCAATGCTGTGGGGAACTCGCACAAGAACACGTACCTACTTTTGCGGTCAAAATGTGTTATACACTTTTTTTTATAATAGTTTGAGCTGGCGTTGCTTTCGTTTTGTTTTGCGGGGAGGATCAAGTTATTCCGGTTCTGTGGACTTGGTTTAGAGCAGCTGAGTAACGTTCTGGAGTAGGGAATTTAGATACGAATGGATGTTAGTCAAGTATTGTATCCATTTTGTTTTTAGTGGTTATTGTATTGATTGCTATCGGCCATTCTCTAGTTATTTATTCTATTTTTTTAAATCACTGAAACGATCTAAATAGGCAATCAATTTGTTGCAAATAAACTACTCACAATTATCGAATTATTATTATTTTAATGAAATAGGTCGATTCCTTTAAAATGTAACAGAGTAAGCTCGAATCTGCGTTCTAAACCAATTCACACATTGGCAATAAAAATCGTTGGAACGCACGCGTCCGCGACGTTCCATTTCCAAATGTAACCCTATTGCGTCATTATCGATACTTTTTTATTGATTTTGTATATTTTTTTTCTACGCTATCTCGCTGGCCAGTAATTCGCGCCCGCGTGCGGCCTTACAATTAATTGCTTATGTGTGTGTTATGAACACACCACGAATGAAGTCCCACACTATCGTCAACACGTGGACTTAATCCTGATAACAATAGAGTCGAAGTTCCATTGGCACAACAATCGAAATCGTTGACACGTTTATGCATTGGCAACACATAATTAGTGAAAAGGGGGGGTGGATATAATTAATGAGGGGAAATGGGGGTAAGAAAGGAACGAGGGGCGCAAGGTTTGTTATCTACTCGAGCTTTTGTGTTCTTTTCTATAGATCAGTATTGATTGTTTAGTCGATACTCGGTTAATTATACAGGGCTAACTGCCGCGGACGCCTTGTCTGACACGTTAATGACGAATAGAGGGTGCTCTAGTTTATAATTTTCTCGTAATTATTCGTTGCGGCGTATGGAAAAGTTCGGGCAAGTGGGTGCGGGCTTGTAAAATTTTAATTAGAAACTTGATTGAGTGTGGGGCGATTAGGTATTTAATGGGCGATGAAAGTGGTGCTTTTGGTGTGAACCTGTGGTTCGGATACATACTATATACGGGGTGTTCGTGATTCAAACTGGACATGTAAATGTCATAATAATTAGTGACACAAAACGACATTGTCGTGCGGTTCTCTAACAAGAAAGTCCTTAGGGACTGACTGACTGACTTGTCAATATGAATAAATTGTTACCTAAGTAGGTAGTGTACCTAGTAGTTTTAAGTACTGCAGAGTAAAATTGTCCTAATGCCTTGTTTGAACACTCTACATGGTATTATGAAACGTTATCTTAGGGCTAAAGTTGGCCCAATGTTGTATGAAGTTTCGAGTAGGATTTAATTGTCCTATTAGTGTTGATGAGTCACAAATGCACTTATCTATCTATATCCGTAAAACAAAGACGGGTTTGTTACAACACTTATAATTCAAGAACGATTCAACCGATTAGGCAGAATATTGGTGGGGACGTAGCTTAGAACCAGGAGAATAACATACCTAGACTACTTTTTATCCTGTTCCTGTGGGACTTAGAGCAGTATAGAGGGTGCTATAGTTTGTATGACATACTGAAACTACGCGAATGAAATCGCGGGGCGTCCACTAGTATATATGTAAAAAAATCAATGCCACTTTTCGTTGTAATGTTATAACTCAACAATGCCTTTACCCATTTGGCTAATTTTTGTCTTGAATTATTCTTGGAAGTTCAGAGAATGTTTGTACATAGAGAAAATTAAAAAAAATCGCTTGAAATTTGGGATACAGGTCTACTAGTCTAAACTACGCAAATGAAATCGCGAGGCGCCCACTAGTCTATAATATAAAAATGAATTTGTAAAAATGCAATATGTGTTGGCTACCGCATAACTCCGGAACGAGTAGACCAATTTCGCTAATTCTTTCTTTGTTGTTCTTATTATTGACAGCAGAAGGTTCTTATAAAAAAAATATGTCCACTTCTGGACACATGCCACCCTTGAGGTTATACTAATTTCATATTAATGGTTAAGACAGGACAACGTCTGTCTCGTCCACTAGTATAATAATTATAATAATACCGTTTGACAAGTAAACAAGGAAAGTCAGGAGGATATGAAATCATTAAGATCTACTAGAAATTGTGCGCAGATGGTTATAAAACTAGGGCTAATTTTGGCTCTGGAATAGCAAAACGCTTAGAACGTGAGTTACTAGTTACTAGGTCTTTAGTTATTATTTCAGGGTAGGTATATTTTGTTTATATTTCTAAGATAAGTAATTGTGGACGGTAGCGAGTAAGAACTTGAAAAAAATAGTTTTTTTTTTGTGTGTGCATTATTCTCATCACCATGCGTGTAAGGTACGCTGCTGGTTCGTATATCGATAAAAAATAGATTTTTTTAAACACAATGAACTAGCCTTTGACTGAACTGAACAAGAAAATGACAGTAAAGTGTACCTTATGCAGTCCATAATGAAATATTATTTGCGAAATGCTAACTTATTTATATTATAACTTAGGATATTTACACAGATTTCAATGACTCGATATCATGTAGGATTAATTATTAAAAACATAGCAGTGTTCCTATAAGTAACTATGTGGTTCTTAATGAAACAGGAGAGAAGAAATAGGATCGAATACGACGCAAAAACATCGAACATTTTTAACTACCAACATCGAGAAAACTCCACATCGATACACCACTGATTAGATTAATAAAGATGGGGTTGATTCACCCCACACTGGGCCGGTTCACCCCACGCGCCTCACCCACGCGAAACAAAAAAAAAATGACTCATCAACGCACACTAGCAAACAAAATAATGAGCCTCAGTAATTATAGACCTTATTAAAAGCGAAACAAGGTTCGTAACTGCAAGGAGGGATAACGTCTGGCGGCGGTAGTTCTTGAAAGTTTTCGAATTAGAATCGACTGGCTGGAAATTTATAAAAAAATTAATCCGAGAAGAAAATTGTGAATTTGAAATTGGAATTTCTAGTGAAAAATCTGATAAGTAATTTGTTTTTTTTCTCTCAAATAGATAACTGAACGTTTCGATGAACTAAGTAGATTGTTGATAATGCAGTCTTAAGAAAAACGAATTAGTAACTTATTTAATATGATTTAATCCTTTCATTTAATAAAAAGAAAACGTGGGACTTTCGGTTCTATTAAGCGCCTCAGTTCATTGCGTTGGATTATTTCTTATGAATTATTTAATTTTATTAAACATAAGCCAGATGCATTCAATAATTCAGGAACACGCAATGTAGTTGAAATCTTGGTAGATTCGTAACTACAGAATTAACATGGCAATATAAAAGAGCGAAAAATGTATCTGTAACGGATTTTCTGTGCATATTTAGGCATGTATTTTGAAACTTTAGACGACAGTATTAAATATATGCTTATTCCACTCTAATCGCATCTGTGCGAGAAGGACAAACAATGTTTACAAGTGACACTTGAGTAGTTTTAGAACACGAGCCTAAGGCAATATGGCACTGACACAAACGCTTCCAGTCGGTTTATTAGCAGACATACACACACACACACGCACAAAGCAGAAACGCACACAACCATACATTCTACACAAGATACAGAAGCGTACACATACACAGGACACGCACACAAATGCAAGCGTTAATTACCTAGGAAACTATAGGGGCGGTTGGATTGATTAATACTATAGTCTTCACTGACTACTCATCGAACTATTGGGAAATTCCGTTTGTATGTAGTTAGTGGGTTCGTTTTAATTATGTTTTTACTATATTTCTCTATAATTACTTTATATAATACGATACTTCTAATAAGACGTTTGTGTTGTTGAAATTCTTAATTGAAAAGTAGTACGTACTTTTAATAAGTAGTTTTGTATTGTATTTTTTTATGTGGAAGTTCTAGTAAGAAATTGTGATTGGTAATAAAGTTATGAAGGTATTTCTTCAGGTTCGGAATGAAATATGACATTAATTCTTCTAATGGAAAATGCGTAATCACTCTGACTAAGTATGTAAATGTTGAATAAATAATCATAGCAGAAACAATTTTGCGATTAATGTATCCTTACTGTGAATTATTTATTAATTTTCCTCTTACTTTTTCCGCGAATTAGAAAGATATTAGAAATATACTCAACTTGCGTTTAATTTTCCAATAAAAATGTTCCCTAAATTCAAAGAAAAGTTAAGGCAAGCACAAAGTAAATTAACCAGAACCGCAAAACCATTTCGGTAGACCAATAAGTACAAAATACTAAACAATTGTAAGTCAAAGTCAGAGTGCACAAACTGAAACTTCAGTAATTAACTCACTAATTGATAAATTCAGGCAATTCCACAATTAATACACGCCAAATAGTGTACAAGCGGCACTGGGCTCAGGGAAAAAAAATATGGCCGCCGAAAATATTCGATATTTGAAAGCGATTCGTTTTTTAAGGCGAAGATACTTGCGGAAAACATAAAAAAGAAAATAATTATTTTGTAGGGTTTACAACTCCAGTTTATTCATAAAAACAGTGATGAAAATGATGTACTTCTTGGTTTTGTTTGTTTGTATGTTTCCATACAAAACTTGTGAATCCTAGTGGCACTGGAACATGGAGACTTATTTATTCCATAAAGAAATTAATCCATACCTGTAATAGAAAGAAATGACCTTATCTACCGTCTGTCAAAGAAATTTTACACCAAGAACCTAAACTCAAAATACAAGTATAACCCTTAACTAAGTACCAGTGAAATACCCACGACACAGCTCGACTTGGAAACTTTTGGCAACGGAGCAATTAATATAGGTTTTTTGCAGCCATTTCATAAATAAATAAACATAAGACTTGTACAATTCACCATAACCGAAAACCAATGATCCGTCCTCACTAAGGAAAACATACTGTAATTGAGCGCTAGAAGCGTTGCAAATGTTTATGGATTTCGCAGGAGAAAAGGTTGTCGACGCCTGTACCGAATTTTCTCAATAAAGACTAGTGCATAAAGCTTATTCTTAGACATAACTGGTCAGGTTATTCTGGTTTCATCATATTATAATTTTCGCAGGCAGCCCTCGCGTGTCTTGATATCCGAAAACGAGAGAAAAAAAGTCCCGATTTTTACTATCGACTGAGTTGAGAACCGAAACACTGACAAATCGGTAGGAATTTAACGTTTCCTTCCTTATTATGCCGCCACCGCTTGAAATGGGCATTATGAGTGATTTGTTGCCGAAAGTTGTGAAAAAGTATTCGACGTTCACAGTTTTTCGTCGCGATATTTAAAAATAGTTGGATTCCCTTGCGAATAGTTCTAGCCGGTGTTATGACACTTGTGTTTGTAGAAAATAACGCCGTAATATTACACTTTTTTTAAAGTTCTATAAGTATAGGTGCTTCTTTTCCCAATACGTTTTAAGACCGAAAAAATAAAAGGTAACTTTGTACACATTTGATCAAATCAAAACGCAATATTCGAGTCCATAAATTATCTTTTCACAAAGACTAGTAACAGTTTCTGTGAAACCTCGTTTATATTTTAACAGACTTAGGTTTATATTAAGTACGTTTCATCAGAACTGACTGACAGAAATGTCGACGCTTTTATTACAGGCATAATTAAAATCTTTCTCTTTATCCGAACTATACTATATCTCCAACCGCAATAAAAGTATTTCTCCAGCTACTTTCATATCCTTTCAGTTGCATTTCTTACACACAATTTAATATAATAAACGCATCCATCCCACGTGTCGTATAATTTATGTAAATCAGGAATGCGCGTCTCTCCACACTTTATCATTCCATGCAAAGTATGGCTCGTGCTGGACTTTATGCAAAGCATTCACCACCTTAGAATTGCGTCGAAGTGTGCCGCTTAGACCGTACGCCGGCCTCACAATGAAGTGTATGCAAAATATGCTTAGATACATTCAAAATAGATAGACAACCGGCGTTAGGGCAAGATTTTTGGGCTCTTATGGAAATTTTGCAGCACGTGGACATTTTTAAGGTATGCAAAGTTGTTTTTTTTCATCCGGCGTGACACCGGACCGGTTTTCAAACCCTCGAGTATTTTTGTGAGGATTTTGAATGCAAATTGCATTAACATCACGGTTTCGATACACTTTGAATAATGTATTGTCGTCCTTTTTTATACAAGTATCTTGTTTAGGAATTTGTACAACACCGATATGGACACTTACTGAATATTCTGCTCCAATATTAAGTACGCAAAAAAAGTCATCAGCGATTTATCCAAAGTTTTGATATTTTGCTTCTCACGCCAAAATCTACAATGGGTAGCAAAATGTCGTACTTGTGAAGCGAAATTCCGTTGAGATGAATTCCAAATTCACACGGCGACACTATCCGATCGCAACAATGAAATATAATACAAGACCGTTACTGTATTAGATATTGGCTTTGCCACCTGTCTCGCTTTTAACGTCACATCCATCTACAAAGACCGATTTATCTTGGGCCTGTTTCATGTTGACTTCACTTGCATTACTAGCTCAAGTAGAATGCGAAATTTTGTCGCTTACGTTGGCTCATTTCTTCGATATCTTTCTCCTTGAAACTTCATACGCAGATAATTTCAATAAGACCCGCTGAGTACATCTGCATATCAATGGTGTGGTACGAATGCTACGGCAGAGGGAGACTCGACGTACCCCTAAATTTTTATAAGATATGTAGAACGTGCTACATATTTTTGCTTTTGGTAAATAGGGCAAACACTGTTTTCTATAGGGATGACAGTTTAAGAAGATGCCGTTGGAATAGAAAAAAAATCCGGAAACGGGGCGTCTATAGATAACGTTACCGACGTTTTGATGAAGTCAAATAACACAGAACCAAGGAGGCAAAATTGTATTTCGAAGATAAAATGTTTCCATCTTTAAATGGTAAAAATGGAAAAAAATGTAAAGAGGCACTTACTTAACTAACCTGGTTATCATGTAAACATAAACAATATCAATTTATTCGATTTTGCTATAAGGAATCAAACAGTCTGACATGTAACAGAATCGAAACGCACTTCCCTTGGGATTCATCAATTCGTTACAATTATCTGATAAGTATCTACTAAATGTAGCCCTTCTTCCCACAAGAGATTCGTCAGCCACAACTATGGATACAATCTCCTTATACATTGAGCTTTATTTGCATACCATTTCCATACAAACAGAAGGTCATTCACAAAGCATCGGAGACACAGAATCAGGGATTACAATAACGTCTTCGTGTCTATTATGTAAGTTAACCCTTACATACTGATAGGAAGTGTACATCAGAACGCCTCGAAATTTATGCATCCATCTACAATAGGCGAGAGATCGGCGCATAATTTGATTACGGTACTTTTTGTATTGACAAGGGCAGGTATCCGTACGTGAAATTAAATTTGGGACCTATCGCCGGTTAATTTTTGGATTCACCTTACCCTACGTGGGGTTGGTTGTCTTCCCGCCGACAATAGGCTTCGTTTGCATTCGATTTATTATTTTCTAGATGTTCTTTGATGAAATATTGTAACGGTCGCAGTCATTGTGGGTACTGTGCGAAGGGACTGGGGAGAGACCTTTCAAAAATTTTGCATATATCAGTTATTGATTGGTTTATTATTAAAATGAGATTGTTTAGAGTCAGCCGATCGGTTCACCAGCTCCGAGTGCTGGTTGTAATTTCTGACAACAATAGAAATTTGCGTTTCCGATAATGGCATCGCGTGTAACGGCCGACTATTTGCATGATGATGCATAAAAATGTGTATTGGTTACATTTAAATGCAGTTTTTGATCAACGAATCTCACTTTGTAATTTTTTAAATTTAGAACGTGCTTCTATGTTTTTGTTATGCATACGAAGATTTTTGACAATGCATTGCGTACGTTAATTTAACGCGCGTACCAAAGCTAAATTGTAATCTGCATTTTTTAGTGTCAGCTGGTTACCTTCGTTCTATACGACAATTTACTATTATTTATTCTTTATTTATTTCTATTCGTCATGGGTACTCAATCTACCGCTGGCATGCACGACGTCAGAGTTATGTGGAACTCGCATCCACATTTTGGTCCCCATTCGCACGTTACCCCCGGAACTGCATGGACCACTACAACCAAAGACAGACTCAACCTTCCAAAACTATTCTTAACATCTTCCTCTAGTGACTTATAAGATCACACAAAAATCAAAGTTGACTTTTGCATAAGCACGTTTAATTTTAAAACTAAAGTGATACGTACAAAGTCGATAACAGTTGGTCCAATTTCTCTATTTGTTTTTATTCATGTCAAGATAAGGTTATTATGAAAGATGAAAAGTATAGAGGAAATTATACTAATTCGAAATTAATATGTGTAATACCTCAATATTTCCATATTTTCGGCTCGCCAACGCATCACCACTCCTGCTTGCGTTGACGGTAGTACGTCACTTGTTCCATCCCGTCTTGACTGACGTACGCGTCAGATATGCTGTAGTAAGACGAGACTGGCTATTACAGCATATTGATCGATGAGAAGCGAAAGGGGTATGTCAGGACCGTGACAAATGGAGGTCTGTAGTCTCTGCCTACCCCTCTGAGAGACAGGCGTGAAGTGTATGTATGTATGATCGATCAAGATTCAATAAACTACAATATTCATAGATAAAAACGAACAACCACTGTCGCGTGACATCTAAAACATGAACAGAAGCACATAAACTATTTTTTCTTACCTCAATGGAATTTCATACGAGTAAGGCATGTGTTAGAGGCAAACAAATTACCAGAGAGCCCACGGAGCTGCTTGTAAGACCTGATTTTCGAAGTGTAGTCGTTATCGTAATCATCATCATCAGCCCATACTTGTCCACTGCTGGACATAGGCCTCTCTAATTGCATGCCACTGTGATCTGTTTTCGGCTTCTCGCATCCAGCTTCTGCCAGCCATCTTGCGTATATCATCACCCCACCTTTTAGTGTACCACACGTTATCGTTAACATTTATTATAATACTTGCATGTGTACCTAAGGTTACTGTCGGATTCCCTCTGTGCGTCGCGTATCAGGGCTCTCTGTTAAATTGTCTACCTATAATTGAATACTGTGTAGGTATAGGTTATTGTGGTGCACTTCCATTGTATTTATAGTGACAGTTTCTGCTCGCTTTGTTCTAAGCGGACAATACTGTGAAGCTCCACTGACGTGCGAGTAAAAGTTTTTGTTTAGAAACATCCCCCCCCTTTTCAAGCGTAAATGACACAATTTCTTGTTTGTCTACTCACGTTGGTATGACGCCTTTTATTTAGAACTGTTGTTGTTTTTTTTTTTAACAAACGTGTAGTTCCGTTTTTGTTTGGAACGTAAAGATAAATACGAATACCAGATGTAAGTACGTTTATTCTGAATAAAAAAGCTTGAGGATGTATGTGTACCTTTATAATGGTGAAATCCTTCCAGTCATTTTTAAGTTCACTTAACATACAGAAATGCAAAATTTAATCTTCCTCTTGATAATCAATATTATTATGAGCGAGGCATTTTTATTCAATTTTTTTAATGCAGTTTGCTATTTTCTTAAAAGTACCTAGACGACCGAGCTTCGCTCAAAGTAAAAAAATCGATTATTTTCCTTCGATTTTTTCATAACCCCATCTCTACGTATAGTTACTTCAAAACCAAAACGTCCCCCGCACCATCCTACGTATAGCATAGTATTACTACTCGGCAATTATAGATGTCAGTAAGAGTCGTATTAACAATTTGAGCAATTTTTCATGCCCGAAAACACGGTTGGAAAGATGTTTTCTAAAAATTAAACCTAGCTAGATCGATTTATCGCCCCCAAATCCCTCTACATACCAAATTTCATGAAAATCGGTGCAGCCGTTTCCGAGAATCCAATTATATATATATATATATATAGATGTCATTCTTGTATACAAGAATTGCTCATTTAAAGATAAATATATGACGATAATCGATAATCAATCAAAACCTTTTTGACCGCGAAGTACATAACGTCTTACTTTCACATCACTAGGCCACCCTTGGGTGAAGCAAAGTCAAAGGCAACAACTTCTCGACACAGAGCTATCTCACACCGGCGGCGCAGCTTACTTTACATAAAATTTAAATGTGTTGAAGAGAAGCGTGCCGCCCACTTTCTTGGGCTATTTAACTAACATTTACATAACAAAAATTACTAACAAATCCCTTTTGTAATTGCCACGAGACATTGCCACAGAATTGGCTCGTGTAGTACCTACCTACATATCTATTGAAACTCGTCACGCAGTACTGGCCCTTAATATTATGAACGATTGGGAAGATATTGCCGTGTCATTGTAAGATTTATGTACCTCAATATTTTTTAGTAGATATGTAAATATTTTGATTCAATAGATACTTATTTTGGAATATCTACGCGCGTGTCGTTGGTCATTTTTGCATATGAGTGGATATAAAAGGAGACGTCGAGATATAAATTGAAATCATGTCTTTATTTAGATAATTTGCATGTTTTCTTTAAGGGTGCTTTTTATATATTGTATGTAAATGTTCTTAGTGTAAATATATTCACCCTCGAGCTACATGCACGCGCTGTAATGTAGGAAAAGATCTATAAACTATTACAGGTAGTCGAGTAGAATTTCATCTCATGGCAGCACCTTGATAATGCATAGGTACATGAAAGTAGGGAAGTTGAATAAACTGACAAACCGATTTCCATACATGGTTAAAATATGATTTAAGCAAAAGTAGACTGGGAATGTGAATACTAGGGGTTATATGGAATTACCTTTTCGCAGAATCATCATAAAATAAAATAAATTATAACGTAAAATAAAATCATCATCAGCCGCATTACGTCCATTTGCTGGACGAGGGCCTTCCCAACTGATTTACATGATCATTGGGTGGAAATGCCAATAATCGCCACGGTTGTCAGGCGGGTTGGCGATCGCAGTGGTGTTGTGATTTAACAATTAACTCAATTCATTCAGTACAATCCTATCATCATTCCTTCCACTGCTGGACCAGGGCCTCTTCAATTGCACGCCACTTTGATTTTTTTTTCAGTTTCTCGCATCCAGCTTCTTCCAGCCATGCACGTGCGCTAATCACATGGCCACCATGACTGGGGCGGGGACACTGTATTTAGTAATCATAAAACTACTTTTACCAGATGAATGATGATGAATGAAGACTTCTGAATCTTTTTCACTGCCTTTTTGTTCTAAAACACTTAAATAATAATCCAATCATAACAAGTAATGTACGACAAACAATACTAACTTGGCCACTTATCAGTTCAGCAGTCTTGGCTCTTGAGCACGTGCATAATAAAGGTTTCGCCGAAATCTAGCCAAGTAAGTAATTACAAAGGCGGTTGAACCGTCTAATGTATTCGTATGCAACTAATAACGTTTGTTCCTATGCTAATTCCTACTGCATGGATGACGCAATGCGAAAATTTTACGTCGTAACTAGCATATTGTCGGGCATAAAGGGGTGTCTGGTGAAGACTTTCTAAATTAGTCAAAAATTTACTACTAAAAATTCATTAGCTGTAGTCAACCCCTTTCGGTTGTCATCGATTACAGAATTTTTTTATCTAGTGTTTTTTGTATTATAATTATTATAGTACTCGTTAAATTTATTAGAGATTAATAATTTTGCGATAACATCTATAGATTTAAAAAATGTTGAACAAAAATCACTATCTATCTATGGGCTATCGATATTACAGATGTATCCACATCACTATACGACGTGAGGCCCGTATTCTAGAGCAATCGTCACTTAAGCAAAAGGTTGTCTTTTACAGACACGTTTTGAGCAGGAAAATTTTTTAAACGACTTCAAAAAAAAAAAAGTAATTTTTCAATTTTACCGTATGTATAATATTACCTGTGCTTTTTTATGTTTGCGGATAACATCGTCATTTGTGAACGGATTTTGGTACTTATATTTTTGTTTAAAGAGTGGTCCCGTGATAAGGATGTCGAAGAAGATGTGGAAGGTCAGGTTTGATGATGACTGACCAGATGAATCGAGGAGAAATATAAAAAAAATAGGGTTAGTCTAGACTAGTATTGATTGATGTAGGTTCCTTTTTCTTTAAAATTCCAATGAAATATTATACGGCCATTATAATTCAATATTTTTACCTGGTAAGCTCGAGCTTGTCTTTCGAGCTGATATACCCGGTAAAAGTATTTTAATATTTTTTAACTCTAGTTTTCAAACAACAATAACTTTATGAGCATGTGTATCTATCTTTAGATAAGCATTTTCTATCGACGGTGTACATTGAGAACAAGATATGGACTTCTTGTCTATTGTAAAAACAATAGATGAAACAACTATACAATAAAAAAAAATACACTTCTCGCCTTTAATCCCAAAGAGGGGTAGGCAGAGGCACTAGCTAAAGCAAGTACCCACGGTTCACCGAGCGTATTTAACCCAACGTGACAGGGGGTGAGCCCATCGCCGTTATAGGGTTCACACACCTTGTGGTGTGCGGGTTTCATCACGATGTTCATGATGATGTTGTTTGTAATTTTATTGCCGCCAGTTCAGTATCTATAACTATGTCCCTAATAAGTACCTATGTAAGTTAAAAAAATGTTTTTAAGGGTTAATCATTTAGTGGTTGAGAATACGCGTTCTTGACTCATAAAGCACCACCATGTATATTTATCTAGGTTACCCTGCCCCTGAGTTTATTAAAAAGTATTGACACTTATAACACCAACATTGCAGTTATTTTTAGATCATTGTTAGCGCCAAGTTAACAAGATCGATATGTGAAAACTGCATACAAGTTGTACTGCCAATTAGCAGACAGAAACCTTATAGTGTCGCTTGTTACAAGGGTATGGCTTCGGAAATTAACTCCTTTGTAATTATGTTCTAATTATAGACTTGGCGCGATGTCGCTGTCTGTTGTATTATGCTATTGTATGTTGTATGTACTAGGTTTAAAAACACTATGAAACTTGCAACTTTTTTTTTCAAATTCATGACGTAATATCCTGGAACATTTCACAAACGATTAAACTAAGATAATTTGTTCTAAGGTGCAAGAGATACATACTATACTTACACTAGCTGATCCGGCAAACGTTGTTTTGCCATTGTACCTACATTATTAACAGTGTTTCCCTACTATTATATGCATGTATTATTATTATGTATATATATAAACCATCCTCTAAGATCACTTTCATCACTTTATCTACTAAAGGAATCTAGGCATCGGGGAAGCAGGCAAGGCATCAAAATCTGTTGTGAAGTCTTAAAGTTCCATGCATACTCCTTTCTCTTCCTTTCTATTCCTGGCGGGACGCGTCTTTGGCTTAGGTAATAGAAAAACTGGCACTCGAGAAAAAAAAAACAATCATTTTACTTACAGACAATTATGAGAAGGGTCAAAAAGGCGTTTCAGTGTTTTTCAAAAGGCGTTTAACACAAAACGCGTGGAGACAAGCAAGTGTGTGGGGTGCCTTATCAACCCCATCGGCTGACCACCGCGCCGCCGCCTATAGCCAACATCTTGTGAACAATACCAACCTATAATGAGCTATCATTACTAAATAATCTAATACTTATAGAGCTCTTAAAACGTTTGAATTGTACTGCTGAATGTGTCCGCTACGGTTTGTTCAATTGTTTTACTCATACGCCCTTATCTTATGTCGCTTATTATTTATTTGTAAAAAGGTAGGACCGGCGAAAAGAGACACGTTTTGTGTTATTTTGGAGTTGTTTTTTTATGGAGGAATCTTTGTTTCAATGTTTCCTTTATCGTGGACCACATCGCACCTTAACGTTAGACAGGAAGGTGGCCTCTTTGCAGTACCTACCAAAATTAAGCAACGTTCTGTTTTTTTAATAACTAATTAATTGTAATGATAATGTGAGGAGTATTAGTACCTACTGTTCTTATAGATAAAAGTTGATGCAAATTGCAACTAGGTAATTCTTAAGTGTTAATAATAATAATGCTGCTCAATTATTTTTCAAATATGTATATACGTAGGTTTTTTTCACTGAGCAAAAAAAAGTATAACCCTCTTCTAAATTCAAAAAGACGAACAATGGCCGTGTGATGGAATTATAGCATGTCTTTTAGTGTTCACTTAAGAAAAATCAGTGGTCGTAAATAAGTTCATACGATCTGCTAATGTCTTATTTATGGCTTTTTAGGATACAAACAGATATGACTGTAATTTTCACATGCGTAACCGCCCGACTACCTGGTACTGTCACGGGCGTACATTGTTTGTATGTAACTCATACTATCGGGTAGGGTAACTTCGACTAAATAGTGTTGTGTTACAAATGTTTAGATTCGTACAGAATCGTGCATGGTAATAAATAAAATAACTATTTATTTATATATATTACATTATTTTAAGACACTAAAACAAAAAATGTGTAATTTGTTTGTTTTGAAAATTGTGAAATAAATACATGATAATGCTAAAATGATATTCATAAAAAAAAGTATTTTTATTATGATATGTAACTCTACTACCAACTAACACTAAATGGCATGAAACATAAATAAAAATGAAATTAAAAAAAAAGAAAAACTAAATGAAGTAACAAATGTCTAAAATGTATCGTAATGATAGTCTGAAACAAAAAAATATCGATCCAGACTCTTTTACTTCTATTGCTTAACTTAAATGGTGACTTAAGGAATCTTCATAATCCTATAGGTGATTATTAAACTATGTATAGACTGCCCAGTTAAATAATAATACACCTTACATTTTCTCACACATCATGGAGATGGCTCTAAAGGTCCTTTCTTCCTAACTAGGAATTATGGCCATAAGTAAACGTACATTTGACTACACCATTTAAACTATTTGGTCTTGTTCCTAAACCATCAAACATGTGTGACTATTACACATTAAGAGTTCCCCGCCTACGTGTTTATTTACGACGTCATGCTGCCTAATCTGTCACTTTCATAGCTCTATGTCACCATACAAGGTTCTTTACGGTTTCCGATCGAACAGTTTGTGTCGAAGAGATTTTAATACATCTTTAGGCAGACGTTACTACGCGTAAAGCATCGGAAAGCTACAAGCGACAAAGGGCGTAAGTGCCTACGTCAAAAAGTCGTAACTCGATTATACTAAATAAAGAAGAAAAAAACGATCGCCGTTACGGCGTTTCGTTTCTAAAAGGGTTAGAAGCGTCAGATCAAAGTCAGTGTTTGCGTTATATGTAATATTATATTATGTGTCAGAAATGGGTGTTTTACGGTGCCACGATACTGTTAAGGGGTCGCGTTGAGGTACTTTTATGTCACAACATTTTGAATTCGCCGTTACCGAGTTTAGTTTGATAACAGTATAGTTGCGTTATCAGTACGCGAAATGTTCTTTTTATGTCTTTTTGTTTTACGTTTATTGGTAAATGGAATGAGGTTTCAGAAGGTGTATATTGTGTACGTGTTTTGTGAATCTGCTGATTCTTTTAAATATTGTGTGTGTAAAGGGTTTTTCGTTTCAATCTTCATAGCGTTTATTATAAAACCTGAATTACCTAAGTTTTTTTTTTCTGAAAGTTGATAGCCCGAGCGATACTCATCAAGTGCTTGTAATCGGTCGGATAATTAATATTTTCATAATACAGTTTGATAGTTCAAGATACCCTCGACATTTTCAATAGATGTGGATTACAAGCATTACATTTACATTTATAATATTAATTAAATCTACAAAAAAATGCACTGCTTTGAAGCGCAATTAAATTATGTCCTATCTCGAAACATTCTTATTAATTTATAAGTATTTGCTTTAGTATCTACCCTCCTGTCATTAATACCACTACTGTAACAAAAAATGAATCATTTTATTAAAAATAATATTGTATAGAAATTGCAAACAAAAGTACAATATTGTAGGTACATGTTTCAAAACTTTGGCTCCATTCGTTCTCTCCCGCACCTAGGAGATTAAAAATCATTGTTCGAACCATCAGAGGGTACCGAAATAACGTATAAATATATCACTTTACATTATGAACGCAGCTCGAATTGTCTTGCAACTACCGATTGGTTACGAAACCATCGATTCTCAAACTGTTTTAGAGCGTGCGTACGTTAGGATCTTAATAATAGTTGCTACAGCTCCTGTAAACTAATTGTTGCGGGTTCATATCGGTGTGTAGATTTATAAAATTAGTTTCGGATTGAAAGCCTATGAGTAGCCTTTATAAATTTAAAAAGAAATATGATTAAAGAAAAATTTTATTTATTACACACGATGAAGTGCCCATACTGACCAATAGCGATTTGTGAAATACATATTTATTTAATTACAAGACCTGTTTCTGCCTTCCCCTTTTTGAGATTAAAAGTTCGTCAGTGTATCAATACAAATAATTAATAGTTTATAGATCAGCGTATGCATAGAGAAAGTTCTTGAGAAACTGAAGCAATTTTACAACTAAATGTAGACCAAACCCAATGGGCTTAGCTACTTTACAAAAACATACGCATATCGTGAGTACGACAATATATCTGTCACTCTTCTATTTTTCGTATAACTTTTTCACCAAAGTGATTATTCTTCATTGTACACTTTAATTATTAAATATTGATTGATCTGGCTTTTTGTAATTAATTGATTATTAATTAAGCTAACTCAACGTAGTAGCTTTTTGTAATTAATTGATTTAGCTTTCATCCTTAAATAATCAATTAATTACACAAGCTAGATCAAGCTAGATCATTCACAAAGTAATTAGGAATGGCTTTTTGACTGTCTTAAATAAATAAAATAAAATTACAAAGTGAAAAGTTTAAGAACCACAGTACAATTTCTAAACAGTTGGTGGATTATCCGCAAGCTTCACGCTCCGTAAGCGCCATTGAAAACAATTTCAACCGTATTTAAAAACATACTGTGATTCGACACACCTTTAGTTTGAGTGCCTCAAGATCAGGATGCGGGGAATTTATTGTTCCCTTTATTTATCTGTACGACCGCTGGTGGTCAAAACCATGATTCACTGCGACTTTAAACCTAGAAATCAATAGAAAAACATCTTTAAAGGAATTGTTGTTATCTCTTTAAGAGTTAGGTTAGTGATGAACTTAGCGTTATGAGAAAGAAGTTCGACGTATTTTCTGATGAAATATTTTGGTTAAGGATAGTATTTAAACGTGCATCAAAAAAGTCTAACCTAACCTAACTAAAATAATAAACTGTACATCAAAATTACTAACTTGCACACCTGATTGCCATTCTGATGATAACTTTGGCTTTTTAGGTGTGCAAGTTAGTAATTTTGATGTACAGTTTATTATTTTCCTTTGGTTAACTAGGTGTATGACAGCTTTGTATGTTTGCATTGCCTATAACAAAAGTCAATATTTTCTGAAGTAGCGCCGAGAGCGTTATTGGAGGAGCCCGTGATGATGCTTGACAATGAGGTTCTAGTAACCAGAGTAAGAATCTTTTGATGACAGCAATTACTTTGATCCCAATAATTTGTCTGTCAAGTTCTTGATGTCACTCCAAAATAGTTTATGAGTAGACTAGCTGTACCGCGCGGTGTTACTCGCATTTTTTCGTTCCCGTGGGAATTTGGGGATAGTATTAATAATGTTATATAGCCTAAAGCCTTCCTCGATAAATGACCTATTCAACACAAAAATATTTTTTCAATTCGAACCAGTAGTTCCTGAGAGTAGCGCGTTCAAACAAACAAACTCTTCAGCTTTATAATATTAGTATAGATGATAACATCTAGAGAGAAAGAGATAACCTTTCGGTACATACTTTCTCTCTTTAGGTGTCTCACATGAAAAGGGTTATGTATATACCCCATGTATATTAGATTTCAATATCCAATACAACGGCCGTACTGTGTGAAACATAACGTACGATGTCGGAAACAATGTGCAAGTTACAAAAAACTCAATAGTGACCTACAAAATATTTTAGGGAGCGTGTACACCACCGATAATTAAACTCCATTCAGACTGCCGGGGAAAAAAAAATAATGAAGTTTCCAATAGAAGTCCGGATCTCCTTTGTCGTGGAAGGATCAAACCCTTCCGATCGATCGAGAATTAATACTCAATAATAACACAGTGGCGCGTAGTTTCTTCATTGTCACTCGTCACAGGTGTGACTCGGGTTGACGAATTATGTTTAATTATTTTCTCCAATTTCTTAACCGAAGAAAAAAAAACACAACATGTTTTTTTTTTCGGAAAGACAGTTGTTGCTACAAAACGTGGTTTATCTTTTCTTTGAAGCGGACTTATTCAAAGCTGGGAAAGTGTGGGTGAAATGACTGGCACTTTAATGCAAAAGTGGGGTAGGCAGAGACACTTACTGTACTTGCTAGCAAATGCACCAAACGTGATTACGAGTATTCAAACGACCCTATGAGACTGTGGTCTTTACATACCATGCGGTATATGGGGTTTATCACGATGTTTTCTTTCAGAGGTTTTGCTATGGTACCTTGTGTACAATATTCTTGTAGAAAATGTAAGTACGGTTAGGTGTAGGGTTAAAAAAATACTTACAAATAATATTTTCATTTTAATCACGTTTAACCTTACCTACACAGTTTCGAATGAACGATAAAAAACGTTCATTCAATATAGGGCACCCATTCAAAATATAAAAAAAAACTGTTACAATTAGAAACTTTTTGCTCCCTCATCGTATTGATTGAATAAAAACTTAAACACAATGACGACACGTCAGTCTTGGGGTTGGTTTTTTTTTCATTCTTTCTCTCTATTTTTTCTATTTCTAAGCCATCTTGTCGCACAAAGTGACATCCAGGATCGCGAAACTGACGAAGGCTTATTGTCCCATTGCGATACAAAAAAAAGGGATCATATTGCATAAATTAAAACGGTAAATTAATTTTCCCATGAACCCCAATCAATGTTTCAACGGCAATGTGGATAGAATATTCACGAAGCTGTCATTGTGTGTTGGTACTAGTCAAATGACAGTAATTTTGTAATAGGATGACAAGTAGAGTTGGCAAAAGATAACATTTTAAAATTCTTCAAGTATTGTTTTTTTTTATGTATGTCCTATCGATATATTTATATCATCATTATCATCAGCCCATAAATTGGGTTAAATACGCTTGGTGAACCATGGGTAACCGCTTTAGCAAGTACCTCTGACTACCCCTCTTTGGGATTAAAGGCGTGAAGTGTATTTTTATTTTTTATTTCATCAGCCCATATTCGTCCACTGCTGGGCATAGGCCTCTCCAATTGCACGCCACTGTGGTCTATTTTCGGCTTCTCGCATCCAGCTTCTGCCATCCATCTTGCGCATATCATCAGTCCACTTTGCCTGAGGGCGTCCTACACTCCGTTTGCCGAGACGCGGTCTCCACTCGAGAACTAGTTTCCTATCGGTCATCGGTTCTACGGCTAATATGGCCGGCCTACTGCCACTTTAGCTTGCTAAACCGATGAGCTATGTCGATGACTTTGGTTCTCTGTCGGATCAAATGGTTTCTGATGCGAATTGCGATCCTTCAGAGATGATATTTGTATAATACTCAATAATAGGATAAGAAATCCATTCTTACATGTAAACATCATTTTAAAAAATCATCGAAAAACGTTAATTTTGGAGTTATGGTTCTAAAACTTAGTGACAGTATTTTTAATTAGAATTGAATACTTAAATTGCGCGAATGAAATCGCGAGGCGTGTGAGCGAGTTGTAAGTAATATCTCACCTGATATCTAAAACAAATATTAAAGGTTCAATACAATAATTAATATCAGTATATTTATTTAACGCTAGCTAGGTAATTTACACCTGCATAAATTTAAAAGTAATTAAAGATAATTCTGGTTAAATTCGGTATTAGCAAAAGTAGGTACCTACATTATTTTTCATAACACGATTCTGCAACTAATATTTCATTTTGTGACTCAAACCAAATCTAAGTTTTGTCCAGACAAATACCCTTAAATTATTACTTTGGAGCCCGAAAACTTTGAATCGAATAAAGCATTATATTACCAATACCGCCGCGAAACGTCAAAACGCGAAAAATTAATCAGATTGAAAACAGAAGGGAGGGACGTTAAACAGCCGATATTTATGCGAAACGATTGTCTAAACCTGAGTACGAAAAATTTACGACTCGGTTATCTTGCGCACCATGCAAAAAAAGAGGTCGCAAAATTTCAAATAAATGTCACACGAAATTATACCTTGGCCCTGTGACAATAACGTCTGTCGGAATGTGAGACAGTTCCAAGGTGGATGTCGCAGGGCTATTCATAAATCATTACCGACAAACGCTTTTAAATACATTTTTATGTGAACCCTCAAACGTGCGGCCACTGAAAGTAAAATTCTAAAGTAATTTGCGAATAAATCTTCTCGTATCGAAAAGGGGGATTGGGCCTCTGTCTTACGTTTGACAATGTAATACCAGCATTAACGCCATGTTCGATGTAATTGTCACACATAATTCTGCCAGAGATAGCATTGTTGTTGTAATAGAGAAAAAGATTTAAAGCGTTCTTTTTTTTCAACGTGAAATTTATGTGATTTTTGTCTCTTGTTACAGAAGGTGAGTACTGCAAATGTTTTTGGGCTGATTCGCAGGACAGAAGGTATTGTAAAGATAGTGTTGGTTATATTTTGCCAAGTAGGCCATTTAATTCAATATTGTTCACCGAGTATATATTATTCGCGCCTATATTATTATTATACCTGCTGAACAATATTGAGTTATAATGTCTGTGCGCCGTGTCATTAAAAAATGAAGTCGGCAATTAGGCAAGCGTCCTCCAACTTAGAACACATCGCTGCTTAACATCAGGCAGGATAGTGACTATTATACTATACGAAAAGAAGAAAGAAAAGAAAGACAACATAGTAAGTTTGACTAAACTTGTTATGTTGTGTTACCTAATAATGATTTTGTTTCGGAATTACAATCCAAAGGTTCGTATACGTGAACGAGTAACGTTCTCTAATAAAAAACGCTTGACAAAAATGACAAATTTTACACTGTTCTTTTTTTTTGTCAATCACACCACAATGAAAGTAAAAATCGATGGACACATTATTATTTTGATGAATGCACTCCGTTTGTACAGAATCGCTCGGGCCGAAATTTTCATAAAAGCGGGATGTCCATTGTTTCATGGGAAATTGACGGGTCTGTGTATGGATGTAGGTATGTATGACAGTTTTTGTATGGCACTGCATTGTGCCGCACGACTATAATTAAGCGACGTGACAATCAGAACACAGAAATAGCCCATGACTAATATGTCCGTCGTTTTTGATAGTTTTTTAAAATAAGTTTTGTGACGTTTTAACAACTGCAATAGAGGGTTTGTGTGAAGATCGTGTGCGACAGAGACAACACTATTGTTGATTTATAGATTTTTTAAATCAACATAAGTTCTAAAGGCCTTACTAATAATGGCAGAATTGCTATTTCGAAGATACACAAAGCTCAACTTAACTTGTTAGTTGTATGTCACATACGGTACTCCATCGTAGACCACATCGCTGCTTAACATCAGGCAGGATGGTGGTCAAACGCTTGTAAATACTAGAAAAAAAGGTTTTTTATACAGATTTTTGATATTACGATAACTCACATAACCTTTATTGTATTTTTTTTTACTTTATTCTTTACACAACAACACACACATTACCTTGATCCGAGAATTCAGAGAACTAAATTTTACTTTCTTAAATATATAATAAATAAAACACCCCGACACAACCAACAAGTACTTAAGAGCTCATCGCCTAAGTACCTGTCAGCGGTGGGAATCGATCCCACGACCCTACGGAATAGAGCCAAACATGCTATTCTACTTCTTTTATCTTAGAAAATACTAAAAATGTAACTTCTGTTCCGCTATTTACTGAAAACACAACTTCGTGTTTATTTATTATATTTGTATACCTTTCGAAAAAGTAGTAAATGTTATAAATATATAAAAGGAAAAGCTGACTGACATATAATCAACGCACAGCCCAAACGGCACTTGAAATTTGGAACGGACGTAGCTTAGGTACCGTAGAGGTGCACTAAGAAAGGAATTCCCAAAATTCCTACGGGAACGGGAATTAACGTGATAATCCTTTTGTATGAAAAATCTAAACCGTTCAAGGTAGACGCTTTAGGATGCAGGTACTACTATACTTAGCGAATGAAATCGCGGGGCGTCCACTAGTAAACCATAGAAGACGTATAGATGTAACGTTATGCTTAAGCTTAAGTCCAGCAGAGGACGCCAGTTGCATCACATGATGAAATCATAAAATATCTTTTTTTAATGTCGTTTATTTTTTTTAAATTTTATTTATAAGTAGAACCGTTAGAACCGATGACCGTTGGGGATATAACGAAGTTCTTCGAGTGGAGACCGGCGTCTCGCAAACGAGTGTTAGCCCTCAGCAAGGTGGACTGATGGATCAACGCAAGATGCTGGCAGACAGCTGGATTGCCGAGAAGTCCGAAACAGATCACAGTGGCGTGCAATTGGAGAGCGCCTATGTCCCAGCATGGACTAAACTAAATGGGCCTTGAATGAATGAAGAACACATTGACTATGTCAGTCCCAAAATCATAGAAAGTAAGACTTTCATCACTTTCAACCGACGAAGCAGTTGCAAACACAAGCGACAACCCGCCGTCTCAAGCCACCGAGCATAACTCGCAACGATTTCATTACTCGCACTGGAAAAAAAAATTGTAATCGCGGAGAAATTGGAAAATAATACCAATTACGCTTATACACCGAACGCCTTACGTTAACAAGGACACTAGAGCTTTGAAACACAGACAAATACATGTGAGAAGGGGTCACGTTAAAGTTGTATGTGTCTATGGACAAGTCAACAAAATCAACGATGAAGTTGAGTAGCATTTTTTAACGATAGTCATTATGCATTGTCATGATTGCGTAAACATATAGAGACAAACGCTTTGAAGGGGGGTTTGGTGCCTGGGTTTATGACGTCTTTGCAATGTACTGAGTGAGCTAGCATGGGAAGTGTTTTGTCGCGAAGCAGAGTTCGGTTGGCGAGTAGTAGAGAGAGAAATTAAAAATATTATGTTTATTTGTCTTATTGCATAGGATACGATTCTTTTTTTTACAACGACAACAGTAGCGTCTTCAAATTACTAACCAAATGGCCATATTATACTAGAAGTATGTAGTAATGTGGTAATGTGAATAAATGTGCTCCATCGTATACCAAATATGTAGCTGCTAAACGTCAGGCAGGATGGTGGTCAAACGCTTGTTAATGGAGCATTAAAAAAAATGATGTTTTTTGTAAAGTAAATCTAGGACTATTTTTAAACGGTTTTGTTTTGTAGACAACAAACATAATTGTTCAATATGTCATTCATGGAGAAGCACTTTATTAGATACATAAATCTCATACATGTCACAATATTAATTCCTATACAGGACTGGACGTTTATCTGCTAGTCTATCGCCTGATATTATAAATTTTGTATCCCGGATACTGAGGTTGTCTTTTACACCCTATACAAGTAGAAACATCATTTTTATTACAAAATCTCAGATCAATGAGCGTTTTAGACATTCTACACAAAAGTTAAAATACAATATCTTTTCACCGTATTAGTCCTACAAAAACGGCCGTGCACATTTCCTTACTCTTTCCATCACATTGTGAATGAAAGAGATGTCGTAACACTACATGCAGTTATTGTATTTTTTTATAAAAGTACTTACATTTCTTTTAATAAAGAGGAGTTTTCACGCTTCGCTCGTTTGTGCACGACAAAGGGAGTAAATACTTAGAAAAAAAGCAATATTTCCTTAGTAATTACATACATTATTCCGCTAATAGAATTTTATACAAAGTAACTTTATTTAAATTGCTTTAAAGTATCTGAAACTTTGTTTTTAAATTGTGCTTTTAATTGTGAGTTTGATTGTTTATTAACACATTGATTTACTAAGTATACACACATCTAGGGCATAAAATACAATTTTGATAGTCATCCGACATAGACATTATGTAGCGAAATGAAAAAAAAAATCAATCCCCATACAAAATATCATCATTTTGGTATGGATATGAACAATTACATTTGCATTGTCGGCATAGTAAAATTTGTTCATATTGACGAGCCCAACAACGATTCTAAGACCACTGCCCGGGGTCCTTTTACACGCAGTATACATATCGCACAGTTAGAACAAAAGTGACACAAAACAGAATGTGTCTATGAAATTGAACCTTACCAAAAAATATACAAAACTTAAATTACAAAATCGGCATGTTTCGTATTGGGTCCTTTTTGTTCTAACTAGTAGGTACCTTATGTGATTATTCTCTGATAACTTGAAATCTTTACATAATACAATTA